>NW_011626975.1:743015-828434 GCF_000204515.1 Acromyrmex echinatior
ATTATTTTTATATATATTAATATATTATTTTTATTCGTAAGATTTATTTTCTTAAAAATACAATATTTATTTGAAGTAAAATGTTCAGAAGAATTTTTGTAAATTATAGCAATTTTTCCTAAAAAAGATCTTCGATCTACATTCGATTTCTTGCAAGAAAAATTCATTCGATATCTACGGGTCAATACACATTGTACATGGTCGTATTTTTTTTTTGCCGATCCTAATCTTTACGATAAAAACAGTGTACTACAGAACCATTACATAAAAGTAGAAAGGAGCTAAGTTGGATGTTGAACCGGGTCACGGACTATTTGCTAGCAGGATTTTCGGGGACGACCGTTCGAGCTTACGAAGTAGCCTAGTGTTTTCTTTCGAAGTACGTCGGGTGAGATTAGACGAAAGATCGGATTAACGTTAAAAACCAGCGCTTTAGAACAAACGCAGCGACTGGATATAAAAGCAAATATCATTTAAAAGATAAATGGGATAATAGAGTTACTGTAAGTGCTTGCCGATTTAACAGATTGTTATTTGCTAATCCAATTATTAAGTAACAATCGTTAGCAATCGCAGATAATAACGGATAAGTCTTCTCATCGAGTGATTATTTTGAGATTATCGCGAAATCACATTGATATTGTATTCTCCGGTATTATCATAGTATAGTAAGTATTTCACTTGCGAAAATGAAATCGCTTACATTATTTTTCGATGCCATAATTTACATAATTTATCTCTTTATTTTCTATCATCACGACATATGCTATTTTTCACAAGTTCGGAAAGACTTGTGATTTTTTTATATTTCATGAAAAGTTAAATTTAAAAAAGTCTAATTTTTTTTTAATTCAATGAATCAAGAATATTAAAGAACGAACATTTTTTTCTTTTCTTTCTTTTTATTGAGATTTCTTTAATTTTGAAGTTAAAAACATTCTGTAAAAAGATTCTTACAAAAAATTTGATATCATTGCAAATAGTCGTCGAATAAATTTTTTTTAAACTTAGAATGCCTTCTTTAAAATACTTTATCGTTAATTTTAGTCCGATGATGTTTCAAGTTATCGCGCTTCAAAGTCAAATAAAAATATTGAAAAAATACCAATTTTCAATTCTATAAAATATCGTAGAAATAAAATTAAAAGATTTTATAGTTGTATTTCTTCTTTTTAAAATATTTTCAACATCTCTACGATCCATTTTCACAGGTACTTAACTTTGCATGAGATGCAAGAAAGTCGCAAGTGTTCTCAAATTTATGAAATAGTGTATATTATATCTATGCATCGTCCCAATCAATATTAAGAATTCTATATCCATTAAAATTTTCAGCAAAAAATAATCTCTTACACGTGTATATTGATACACTATCCCTATGCATCAATATTAAGAGTTCTATATCCATTAAAATCTTCAGCAAAAATAATCTCTTACACGCGTAGCAGTTTTTCCGAATCGATTATCGGAATATCGAGCACAAAAGTACCATGATATTGGGAACTCTTAAGAACTTTTCAATTCTCGATTCAATAAAATAAACGAAGAAGAGACATATCTAGGAAAATATCATAGCGCGAACAACGTTAAGTCGAAATCGTGATTATTCACTTGAAGATAATATATCATTGTCATTTTTCAATGAGCATAAAATGCATCGCATTATACCATGAGCAACATATTCATTCTTCATTCATTTCTTATCCAATCATACGACAGTAGCTCGCAGAAAGCAAAGTTCCAGGGTGAAACTTGGTGTCTCGAGGAGCGAGTTAACTAGGAAGGCCATTAGCATAGCCCGGGGATGAGTTTCGGTTAATTTCGTGGTTAGCACCCGTGGCCCCGTCTAAAAGTGCTACCGTATTCTGGTAGTTCTCCCTTAGGACTTCGCCTACGAGGTGAAAAATTACGAGTGCTTGATGGGGATTTTAACTTTATTCGCACGAAAAATTACCGTGTAAGCCGACAAATTGGAATTTATGCTAGTTTATGTTAGTCGCGAATTATTTGCAAGTATATAAAATTTAATGGTACGTTATAGTTTTATTTACTTTTAATCGTATTGCCATAAAATTATGTTAGAAGGTAAATTGTATTCATAAATATTCTGTTATATTCAGAGTTGTCGCAAAACTGGAAAGCAAAGAAATCAGGGAAATGTCAGGGAAATTAGGGAAAAGTCAAGGAATTTTGCAAAATTTTCTAGAAAATAAAAATTTTTGACTTTAAAGAATTTGAAAGAACAAACAAGCTTTTAATACGCGAATATTATATTTACGCACTTTTGGAATGTACCATCAACTTAACAATAAAATGCAAGCAATGTTAACATTAATAGTAATTTACATTACTATTTCAAGATTTGATTTCAAATCAAGATAAAAACAAAAAAAATTCGAAATGTTGAAAACAGGAAAAATTATGAAATTTATTTGAAAATCAGAGAAAAGTTATGGAATTTTAGGATAAGGAATTTGTGGTAATCCTAATATTTTAATATTGAATTTATGATAATATTTTTTCTTGAGAATTAACGATTCGAATAGCACAGTAATTAAAAAAATGCAGAAATAAAGAGTTAATAAAAAGATGAAAAAGATTAATATGCTTACAAAATAAAGAATCGTAGAAAGAAGGATTGAATTTTTTGCAGTATCGCTCATATAATTTACACGATATATTCTGGAAGCATCGTTGCTTTATACCGCGCGAGTGAGTTTATTTCTAGATACTTTAAAAAATATTACATCTCTCAACTTTGCACGCTGCCGCTATGAAACGAAAATATCGAAACTGGATCAGGTAAACTGTGAATAACGAAAACATCAAAACTCGATATTTTGAAAATCGGAATTTTCTTGCTATTTTGGCTCGCTTGCAGCTCAGTGGAGGCTGCAATAGAAGCCAATCGCAATGCATACCGTTGAATTCCGCCCGCATTCGTACGCCCATGCTTTTCGGCTGTAACTTTCAACGTGAGCCACTGAACCTCAAGCGCTTCGCCGCTTCTCATTTCGCGTGTGGAACCCAAACGTTTGAGGATGCGCATTCATGGCAGCGTATGCACGTGTTTTGTACGCTTCCATTTCGAACACTCGCCGTTGTGCAAAATTATCAAATATATCCTCCATCGTGTTATTATCCATGCAGGAAAAAGACAAAGAAAGAAAGGAAAAGAGAAAAGAGTGAAATAGTGCATACTACGTTACAGAGAACTGGAGATGAAAGCAGCTTAAATAACGATTTGATATACAATCTAACACTCGTTGGATCTTCCTCGTTATTCCTACATATCATGTTGTTGGTCCTTTCGAAGTTTTTGCCCATTTCTCCGTGTTTCACGTTGTCCCTTGTTCGATCGTGTCGTTTGCTTCCGGTATACTCGTATTTTTCTTGCTTCCGCCTGTCCAGGGATGTTACTTGAACGCATATAGTATTGTCCGTTATTCATCGAGAAAATCTTAACACTTATAAGAAGAGTAAAATATATTTATATCACAGAGTGCAAATATATTTTTATCTATTTTTATTATGAACTATAAAAATTTCTTAAATTAGTACATATGCATTTTAGCTACCATCTTTTTGTTACAATATAATTATAGATATGTATACACAGAAAAATACATACTGTATGCAAATAATAACTTGTTTTGTGTATATCCAAAGTTCATATTAAAAAAAAAAAGTTCATTACAAAATTCATGTATTTCGAGAATCGTAAATTTAATATTTCAATGAAGATTATTAAAACAATGTGGTACAAAAGAAGGGCAAAGAGCCAGTAATGTAGCAAAGAACTTTAATTTAAATTAGTATTAAAAATTCATATAAACAATTACAATTGACAACAAATGATTCCAATCGAGTCATTTTCAATGTAGTCGTAATATTTCAACATCGTTCTAAACTAAAAATATGTACATAGTATTACAATATTATTATAATTTTTAATCCCGTATTCATCATTCCGTGTAGTACGCTGCGAGTCATTTTTATTAAAAATCAAAATAGTCATAAAAAAATTCTTGTCAGTAATATCAGTAAATGTGTTAAGAGTCCATTAATAAAAAGAGAGAAAAAAACGCAGGTAGATGGTAGTTCATTTCGTGGTACAATACATTGGTTTATTTTATTATATAAATTATTTTAAGCAAATTTGCAAAAGTAACGAACATCTAACTTTCCCTATGTCAGATAACGAAAAAATTTTTTCGTGAAAGTTACTTTTGCAAATTTGCTTAAAATAATTTATATAATAATTTATATAATAAACCAATATATTGTACCACGAAATAGACTACCATCTATCTGCGTTTTTTTCTCTCTTTTTATTAATGGATTCTTAACACATTTACTGATATTACTGACAAGAATTTTTTTATGACTACTTTGATTTTTGATAAAAATGACTCGTAGCGTACTGCACGGAATAATGAATACGGGATTAAACATTATAATAGTATTGTAATAATACCATGTACATATTTTTAGTTTAGAATGATGTTGAAATATTACGACTACATTGAAAATGACTCGATTGGAGTCGAAACATTTATTGTCAATTTTTAATGCTAATTTAAATTAAAATTCTTTGCTGCATTACTGGCTCTTTGCGCTTCTTTTGTACCACATTGTTTTATACGTACAGAGCCTTATTACTATTTATTAATTGAAGATTATTAAATTAAAACGAATTTTATTTATTTATTATTATTTAAAGTTACTTTTCCAAATTATAAAAAATATTCTTTAAAAAACAAAGTGTTTTAAGAACATGAAAAGTTTCTTCTTGTGATGCAATAAGTATATTTTAAGACTTAAAAAATTTTTTTGTTAATGATACAAAATTTAAAAAGAAAAAATAAACTGAGTAATTTCATTAATAGTAAAAATACCATTTTTTTTAATAGTAGAATGATATTTTTCTGTGTGTAGAAAAAACTATATCTACAATTGGATTGTAATTTCCATTACATATAAAATGTCCAAAATTAACATCATGACACTAATTTAAAAAATTTTTTTAGGAAAAACCTTATATTTATTGCATACAGAGCAAGTTAAAACTTCAAACTTGTTGTTTGATATTACTATGTTAATAACAAAAATTGTATTTAATTCATCCAGCTGATTAAATTAATCTCAAGAGAAAGAGAGAGAAAATATTAAAATAATTTTTCTATTTAAAATTCTTTATTTTTTACATCCGTAAAATAAAACATCTGTTTAATAAAACGAAATTTGTCGATCAAGCAGTAAACGTAATGTCAAATAGAAACATAAGATTGCATTCCAATTTATTGAGTCACGTTCGACGGGATGTATAATACAGTGGCACAACGGCATTTATATCGAGCGACGATGCGTCGCGGCTTGACAAATCGTCTCGTTAAGAAGTTATTCTCCGTAGCCATCGGTAGTCTATTTTCTGCGCCATGAACGTGCATTAAGTCGTTTTAGCAACCGGAAGACAGCTTAAGTAAAGTGTCTGGAGATATCGTACCCCAATTCTATTCCTCCTTTCATTTTCCGTTTCGTTATCCGCCATTGTCTTTGCTTCGCTCGTCAGACTCGTTGCTATTTTCTCAGTTTTTTTCTCACGATATCAGCTGCTTCATCGCTATTTCCCATCCTTGCGAAAGATTCTAATGGCTTTATTTTACTGCGCTCTACTTCGATATAAAAAAATATACAAAAGTGATGAAAATGAAAAATTGACAAGAAGATAAAACGTATACATTAAAAAATGTACCAAATTTTAATAAATATGTGTTTGAATATTTACTAAATGTAGGCATTTATTTATTTCGTAAAATGATCATTATTTTGATTCAAACATTATTTTTTTATTGAAAGAATATCTATTTACTGTAAATAAATATTTAATTTATAGTATTATTAAAAAAACATATTAAGATTTAATAAATTTTTTTCTTAGTGTAACGATTCTTATTTCGGAAAGTATCAATATAACATATTAATATATTTTTCATATCCCGCAATTATTAAATAAAGATAAAAAGAGAAGTATAATTTTTCCTTGATAATATATATCATAAGGCACAAATAATTTTTTTCTCTTTTTAATATAAATAGCACAATTAGTATTAAAAATAAAAATAAAATGTCATGCTTTTTTCATACACGTAACGTTTATTGCGCTATTAATTATACGCCGTGTAAATATATAGTTTAAACAGTTTGCGTCTGTTCGTAGACTGCTACCCTGACATAAATATGGGACCACAAGAATAACATGCAACAACGAAAATATGTTAATTAATATGATCACTAGCGACCTAGTAGTCGCCGCTGTTTATACTAAGAACAAAACTTTCGTTGTGACGTATACGCCATATAACGCACGCATGAAAAAAAAAGATTTTTTTTATCTCATTTTCAGCCACCGGGAAGGGAAAAATATATTTTCTGCGGCCGAGCGCGACTGTGACAGTCCTTTTTCAACGCGTCGTATAAAACATCGTTATTGCCGACAGGACTAGCTGAGATATTTCCATTCAACGCACATTTTTGCGCGATGTTGTGCAAAAAAAAATTAGCGATATTAATTACTAGACGCGGCATCAGCGAGAAGAAAACAACGCTAGCATGATATCATGTAAATATTACGTAACATTGCACCATTGGTCGCTGACTCTGATAAACTTGTATGTTTTCTTAATGCAAATTCAATTCGGATACTGTTGAAATACGAGCATAATTGTTATCGCAGACGCATAGAATCTCGCGCGCGAATTGATATGCACTAAAAAATATTTTCCCTGCAAATATACCAGCCTGCGCAAATATCCCGCGTATCGACGGATTCGGCTTCGGTTATCCTTCGTCTCATTTTCCATTTGTAGAAATGACTTTTCTATAATACTCTTTCTCTCTCTTTCTCGTAAAATTCGTGAGAATAAGTATTATATGTACAAAGTCGAGATGTTTTAGATATATGAAGTGAATGTTTTTTGCATGTATTTTTCTTAGCAGCTTACAAAGGGATGCTATCCAAAAGGATACAAAAATTTTACTTTTACAAATTTTTTTTTGCAAAAACTATTAACTTTACTCAAAGGATTTCCACCAATATTTTACACGTATATTAGTAAATGCTACGTAAAACTTTTAATTAAAAATAAAAAATAGGAAAAAATAGGCATCTTTTTGTGTGCAATTCACTTCATTCTGTAAATGCTTTGAAGCATTCTTTGATTGGTCAACGAAATATTTGCAGCGTTAAATGGCTCACACTTTTTGAATCTTCTTGAGTATATGTCCCCTCTTAAATTAATTATCGAGTTGTTTTGTTCTCGCAATTCATATATGTATATATATATATACAATCCGCTTGCGCAAAATGACCACGTAAGGAATTAATTCCGAGGTGGCGCTTAAACTAACTTCAAAAATTTGCATAGGAGACTCAGTCGTGCGCGCGTCTCGCACTTGGTTACTAATGTGAATTACAGTATATTCTAATTCACGCCGCAAGCCCGTTGCATTTGCGTTGGATGTAAATTGCAACGATATCGAGCATTATGAAAGCCTTGAAGAACTCATTTTCGTGGATTACAGCGGTCGCTTCTCGCGTATCATCCCAATCCGGTTGTAATCCGTAAGGTCTCTCGGTTTTGCACGGTTAATTTACACAGTAATTGCAGTTACAGATGATGGATTTACCGCTAACTGTGTATTGAATTAACGACTGAGTAATTAATTTCGCGTTAGCTACGTTATCGAGATGAAAATCGCACAGATGCAAACGCGTGACTTAACATTTTACGCGCTCGTAAAATCGAAACGAGTTTATTGCGACCGTTTGCGGATTTATTAAATGGCCATCAAAATTGATTCAACACATTGTAAATTCTTCGTTGATTAGTGCTTCACACGTCACATAATTAAACCTTTCTTTGAAACAAAAAAAATAGAAATAGATGCAGAATTATGACATAATTAAAATAGTTAACTATAATATAAAAATATCATCAAGCATAAAAAATATCGCGACACGAAGTAGTCAATCCTCCGAAGCTAATGATGGATTTATTGCACTTACTTAATTATAAATCTCGAAATCGTAAATGTCAAGCAATTCAATTTTCTTTATATTTCATCTATGAATTTAGACTATTCTTATTAACTTTACAGGATAGAAAAGCCATTGCAGTGGTGTTAAAATAGTCTTATATTTTGAGGCAAAAAATAAAAAATAATGAATTATAATAAATTTTACTCAAGGAAAGATATAAAATTTAAAAAATAGACTCCGACTTCTCTCTCTCTCTCTTTAAGGGTTCAAATATAATTAGGTAGTATTCACTTTTTATGTCATCCTTTAAATTAATTAATCCGTTTTAATTAACATAAATGAAATATCTTATAGACTCAGCGACAGTAATTATATTACATTTTGGCATCAGCTCTGGAGACTTAATACCCGTTTCCTGCACTAATGTAAATCAACTTTAATTTCGGTTTAATTTACTCTTCATCTTTTTCAGAATTAAAAACAGATGAAGAATAAGTTGAACCGAAATTAAAGTTAATTTATGTTGGTCGAAACAGGCATAATAGATGCTATAATACAAGGATAATACATCTCAAATAAATTGACCGTCGTTTTAACAGGATATTAATATTCATGCTTTCATCAGACTTGATATCGTATTGATATCGTAAGAATCCAAAAATCGACTTAAAAAGAAAATCCAATAATAAAGACCTCTTATATTGAAGTAATAAGCGTCTGTCGAGGCACGTACGAAATTTCTGCAGCAATCGGAAACATATTCCATGCATCTGTTCCATCCCGCTCACGTAGTCATAACACGTATGTCATCAGACGGATCTGATTAGGATCTCGGCAAATGGGTACGCCACTATCCTTTTAGCCACGCAATTCTAACACAACAGAGCGTTGTAACTTCATTCAAATTTGAGCCCGAACAAAACGCTCCAGCTATAATGAGAGTCTGCGCTTTCCAAGTTTACATTATGCCATGTGTTTTATATATTTGAATTATGGAATATGTATATAGACTCTCAGGCTTTTTCTCGATAAAACATATTTAAATATCAGACAAAAATAATACTATCCGACGTCGGAAGTATAATGAGTCTTAATTATGTAAAGTTAGTCATTTAACAAATAAAATTTTAAATGAGTATAAATATGTACCCGCAAAACGGATAGTTTCTGCGTAGAAAGTACCCATGGAAACCTCAAAAATATTATAAATAAATCATAAAATTGTAACATTAAAAATAGTTTTATTAGCCATATAGAGAAATATATATTTAGATTGCTGGACTCGAGGATGTTTGATTTCTAGAAATCAATTATGTATTGATTAAAGAGAGGTTTGATAATTATAAGTTTTCGTTATTAAGGGAATAGACAGCTGTTTTTATACTTAGTGGTGAAAAAATATGAATTATTATAAAATGAATATTATTTAAAATGGATATTTCCTCTCTTTTCTAATATCTTTTTACTTTCTTTTTCAATAATTATGCTTTACAAACTTTTGAATATGCAATTCCATCGAAAACCCATAATAAAAAAGCGTTTTATTAACATTTTCATTTTTCAGAAATATTGGCATAATAAACTACTTAACATGCTTATTCTGTTTATAATATTTGTTTGGTTTCTACAACACTTACTTTTTTTTTAAATTGAGAATAACTCCATATTCGTAATATTCTCAAATAGTAATAAATTGAAAAACAATAATATATAATTGCTGTATATTAATAATAGCGATTTTTAGATAATTAGGATAGTAAAAATACTTTAGGTGATCGTTTACATAAAAAATCAAGCTGACTATTCTCGTTAACGAGTAAGTACTTAAAGTAACATTATCATAGCGGGACGTACACTTGACATAATTAACAAAATTTGTCCTCCGACATTTATCGATTCCAAAAAGTCTATTAAGCGTCCAGAAACTCGCGATGTTAACGACCGCGATCGGCAGATTATTATCGCGCGATTTAATAATTGATTTAGGAAATGGTCGTTACTTCATCTAGGACCGTTATTAGCTCGGTCAAGCGTGGACGAAGTTTATGATATGAACGACGATGAATAATAGCGCTACGGAAAATCGTTAGTTCACCGTTAATGGCATGACCTCGCTAGGAAATCCTGCCGGTAAACACTCGTAAACTGGATTCGTTCGCCCATCTCGATAATGGATATCGAATCGCGCGCACTGCTCTGCGAAAATTCTGTCATCGTGTATCGGAGCGTGTGAACGATAGCATGTGAACATCCAGAGTGAAGCTCGCGTGACAAAATATATTCGCGAATGACGAAAATAATTTTGAATATACATATACATAAACATATATTTATAAATGTATTAACATGGATGATTGTAAATATGTATTATTATATAGAAATACGTACGCTAATGCTTTTTTAACTATAATATGGCTTAAATAACAATGATTCTTATCGATATCTCTCATCCACAAATCCGTAATAATTTTGTAATCCTCCCCTTTGATTCATATCGGAACATTTATTTGATAATATAAAATAATATGACAATTTACTCTTTTTTAAACAGAAATTTATTTCCGTGCCAATGTATTTGCAAGTTAGGGATTCGAACTATACTTATATAGATATGCGCATTATAATAATACGGATATTGAGATTCACACAACAGCTCTAGTATTTCTATTATTTATACGCAAAAAGCTAGTCCGCGTGTTAGGATAAACGTTACGCTGACAGATCAAAGCAGAGCCAGTAGTAGAGCGTAGCGATATCATGTGCTAATACCATGCATTAGTTGAAATTGTTAGCTATGGAGCAAATAGAGTTTCGGGTCTTTTACTGAGCGAACCACTCACGAGACATTGAATTAAATATTGTTTTATTTCACTTTGTTATAATGTGTTTTTTGTTCACCATTACTTGCTCGATATAATAGTCGTATTAGGCATATGATACAGTAATAATTCTTTAATTAAGCAGATATTGCGAATTATTGCAAACTTTTGTGAACACTAATTTGAAATTTTTAGACGCACGTTATTGTGGAAATACGAAAAGAAAAATTCAATTTACTTCAAGAGGATAGTCTTTGAATTTTTAATCCCCTTGGTGTGCAATATTTGATGCCGAGTGACTCATATCTGAAAGGTTATAAATAAATTGAAACACATAATTCTAAGGAAAACGAATCAAGAGTTAATGACGAGGTATCAGTGATCCCATTGAATAGTTGCGTAATTGAAAATAATGAGTTAACAATGAGTTAACAATAATTAACGTTTTTCACGAATCGCAAATTCCAGCGATTGATTTAATTAGTACAAAACCTGATCGTGTGTGCTAAACTGATCGTATGTGCTAAACTGTCATAAAATTCGCAAGTGTGATGAATTTGGATGCCAGTGAATTCAGAGATAATACAAAGAAAACTCGGCATTTCAAAT
The DNA here is from genome assembly GCF_000204515.1 of Acromyrmex echinatior. The sequence continues at coordinate 754,485 of NW_011626975.1, forward strand.
GAAAATATTAACAAGAAGAAAATATAGTGGACTCTTTGCAAATTTTAATCTTTATTTTAGTAAGATGAATAATCCACATCGAAAATAAATTATGCTGTGTTCAAATGTTTTATTGAATGGATCTTGTAACAACATGTATCTTGTATAAATTAATATATTAAATGATTCTGACATATACTTTAACTTTAACAATTTTAGAAAGGTTATATATTTTTGATATAGCGTTATAACATATTAAAAAAAAAATTGTATATATAAATGTTACAACCAGTTACTTCATGTGCCTAGTTTTTCGAAAAGAAGAAATGTACAAGATACGAATTACTTAAATGTTTGTACTAAGGGTTAATTATGCATAAAATCATTTATTTATTCTTTATTAAAATCATTAATAAAAAGGAACGCAATATTTATGCTATTGACAATTAAATATAACTAAATTCCAATAAAAAATAATATCATTATACAATAATGGCACATTATTTATATTATTTAACGAAGGAAATCAAATGCAAGTTCGATAAAAAAAATTCAGATATTTTTATCGCATAATTGAAAAAAATAGAAACGAAAAATTTAAAAAATACATATATATTATATACAGGATGTCATTAAAGTACGGCACCACTCATTCTGAACAGGTAGAGCGGACTAAATTGAATCGAAAAGTCCTCTATCATTTTCCGATTTTTCGCAATTGGTTAACAAGATAGCAATTACTAAAAATCGCTAAATATTGGTTTTCAATTATTTTTTACTCAAATACTTTACAGAAAAATAGCACAGATAAAAATGGTTTATTTTCTTCTTATAAAATTCTGAGAATTTTTAGAATTTTTTCAGAATTTTTTAATATCATATTTTCTCATAGTGATAAAAATAAGAAAATGCAGTACTAAAAAATTGATAAAAAAATATAATTATAATAATATAATTATAATTATTAAAAAATTCTTAAGTTTTATGAGAAGAAAATGAATGATTTTTATCTCTTACAATTTTTCTATGAAGTTCATAGTATTTGAGTAAAAAATTATTGAAAAACAATATTTAACGATTTTTAATAATTATAATTATATTAATATTTCATTAACCATTGCGAAAATCGCAAAATGGTAAAGAACTTTTCGATTCAGTTTAGTCCATCCTGCTCAGAATGGGTTGTGTCGTATTTTAATGACACTCTGTATATACAACAAAAATTTTTCCATTCCTGATAGCCTTGTTGATAGACGATAAGAAATAATATATGTATGCATCATAACATAATTGCATATTGTTATAAACGTGCAATAAATATTAAAGGTCATCTGTAAATGTTATAATAAGGGTTGTTAATGATAACAAAATTTTAGCATTAGATGACGCTACTAGAATGTCCAAATAAAGAAATAGCTGATAAAGAAAGTAAACTCGTAAAAAATTTCAAATCAAATAATACCATTGACAACAGCGGAAGTTGTAATATTTTTATAGCAATATTCGAGAAATATTTATTCTGGGCACGAATGTTCATAAAAAATCTGGTAAAAATACGATAAGATATCCAAACATAATTATTCTTTACTTTCTAAATCTGAATCAGTGGATAACACCGATATCAGTGCTAAGTATACCGCTGGTTATCATGAATGAAATCTGAATTCCTAATCTATCTAATCTTTATTATGTGATCCAATTAACCTTGTTTTAGTGTATAAATTCAAAGAATATAGTAATAGAAGATTGAAATTAATGTTCAAATATCAGTATTTTAATTATACAAAATACAATGCTCACACATTCTTCTTTTTTTTTAGTTGAACTTCACTGATTCATATTTAGAGAGTAGTATGCCACTGGAAAATTAGTAACTATCCACTGATTCATATTTAGAGAGTATATATCAATCAATGATAAATTATTTTCAGTTTTTTAAATTACTGTTTTAACTAATAGTTGTTAATACGATTTTATCATTGCAAAATGAAATATTAATTTTAAAGTGGTACTCTTGCGCAAGACTGCAAAAAATTGCAAGGTATAGGTGGACTGAAATATTCATCTATTTGAGATCAGCTAACGTATCTTTCAAGTAAATTTCAATGTTTCGCTCTTAGTACAGTAAATCTACATGAAATAAACTTCCGCTATATGGAAATGGATTTAGCAGATATACGCGCGGGAAAAAATAGATTTGTTTTCTTCAACTACTGCTACGTAAAACTTGATTTTTAATATTTCAACATTATACATATTTAAACATATGTAAGATTAAAATTTATATTAAATACGTAAGAAAAAGAATTATATATATTCATAATTCTGTATTGCAAAAGTTTGATCTGCAAAAAATCTTGTCTCTTCAATATTCTTAAGAAAATTTAAGAATTTGTGAATTATACATATATATAAAAATAATTAATTGATATGTAAGCAAATAATAAACTATTTTGAAATTTTTACATAATCTTAATTTTTTTGTATAATCTTGGGCTAATTTTTATCTCCTAAATATAATTATCAAAACGGATAATTTCAACATAAAAAGCATGCAATATAGTTATTTATATGATGGCACGATTGCGATTTCAATGAAAATATTTATTTTTAGAAGTTAAGACAAAACATACGTCATTTGTTAAAGACTTTTTAAATTTTTCAGGCTATTGTAATTAATTCTTTCTCTATTATTTGTAAATAATAAAAATGTTATATATAAAAAATAAAGTCATGCGAAAATGAACAAACTGTAATTGGACAATTATAGAGTGTACTTACAGTCAGTATAAATTAAACATATTAGGGACAATATCTTTAGTGTGGTAAATAATTTCGACATAATAGAACAAAATAAAGTCAATAAATGAAGAAAAAAGAAATTAATGACATATTTGTTATATGATATATATGTATGAATATGTGTGGGTAATTTAGCAAGACTTTTTTTTTATATGATTTTTGTAAATTAATGTTAGACATATTTATAGAATGACGAGTAGGGGTATCTGTTAATTATAGCCTCATGGCAGTTTTTGCTATACGCGAGCAAATATAATACTGAGAGCCTTTGCACATTTGTGCCTTCAATAACTTTTCCGAATTATACATATATTTTATGCAAAATATTAACAGCTTTAACATTTTCATTCATAAGAAACTCAATCAATGTACACAATGAATTTGGACATTGCGTTGCGCAATGGAATACTATTTGTTCGTAAATTGCAACAACAGAAACAACTACTGCTGTGTCACAACTATGTATAGAAGTTAGCAAATACCTCACTTGTCACTCAATACGTCTATCATTGATTTTTCACACAAAAAAGTTTTGTTCATATTTGAACTACCCTTGTATAATAAAAAATATTAGTAAATATATAATAAAAAGAAACATCCAAGATAGGGATTTATAAATGGCTTAATGTTAGTCCAATGTCGGAAGCTGAAATTTCAATACTGTAAGATATTGTATGCCAATATTGATTCAGTATTAAGTTAAATCTGGCGCAATATCGATTGTCAATGTCACATCTATACTAGAATTTGATGTTTTCTTCAATATCATTTTGTATGCCATCCCAGTTAATTAATAATATAGGGCCAGTAACTTTCAGTAGTGTTCTCTCTCTCTCTCTCTCTCTCTCTCTCTCTCTCTCTCTCTCTCTCTCTCCCCCTCTCTTAAATTGTTCACCTATTTTTATCAAAGCCATTAATAAAAAAACAATATGAAAAATATTATTAATTATTATTAAGTATATTGAATTATATTAAAAAATAACGATTACATTATTATACAATAAAAGCGTATTTACGTTATTTAATAAAAAACGCAAAAACAAATACAAATTTTGATCTCAAGAAAATTAAAAAATATTTATTTCACATTTAAAAAATAAGAAAAATATAAGACAAAATAATATTACTTTCTGTTCTTGATGGCCTCGTTGATGAGATAACTATATCTTGCATGTTACTATGTACGTAAGTCATCTAAAACTGCCACTAATAATAATGCCATTTCGGATGAACTTTAATTGGACTACAATTATGATTATAAGTTATATAATATGGTTTTTTAAAAGCATTTTCACGTATTTTTGTAAAAAAGATATTTTGTAAAATAGCAAGCAGTCATTGTTTTACTCGTATTTGTGATATACGTGTCTACCGGTACAGTTCAACCATTGTTTTATAACCCACTGTTTTATTGTTGCAACCCAAAGAAGTCACAACAGACTTAGTTATCAAAAGACACATGTATTCAAAAATTTAGTAATTTGCACAGTTTATTGTATTCCATAAGCAAATACAGTTTGTTGTGAATATCAAAATGAAACATTAAGATAATCTACTTACAAAAATAGAGAAACTATCGAATGCGTCAGTGCAATGTTTTTCTAAAAATCTATTAACAGTTGTGAGATTTTAGCAATATCTTACTATATCTTTATTTTGACTATATTAAAAAGACTATAATTGCAGAGAAGATAAAATAATAACTCTACAGTAAGTATCTTTACAGTAAATATTTTATTAAACGGATACCTATGCAATATTTCTCTTGATATTCGAAATTCTAACCGCCAAGACAAACTCATATCTCGACAGCAAATCCCGTTCTGTACTCTGAACAATAAAACATTATTGTTTATAAGCTATTCGTTACGGTAAAAAATGGGACATTCTCTGTTTGCCCTACCAATTCTGTCCACGGCAATTGTGAGCTTTGGATTAGAAGTAAATGTTGTTCATAAAGGGAAACATTGTCAGTACGAATGGGAAAGTGAACAGCAGAAGGAAGACGCAATAAGTTCTGACGCTTACAGCTCCTACATGAGCATATTTATCGATGCAAAAAGAGTAAATAGTAAGTTGATAACAAATTATTTGAAAAAGTTGAAAGGATTTTGTTGAGAAATATTAATATTTTTATTAACGAAAATTTATTTTTAATTTTAAAAATAAAATCATATTACAATAAACATTTTGTCTTTTTTTCATAAATTTTTTAGTTACGAAGTTAAAATATATTTTAAATAAAGTAAGTTTTTACATAATAAAATTTTAAATACATTAACAATAAAAATTCAAAATTTTTATGAAAACTCTCATCGTAACCAATTTTACGTTTAATTGAATAAATACAATTAAATTATGATTATTATTTTTATTTTATATATATATATATATATACAAATATATATATATATATATATAAATGCTTTTTTAAAAATTATAATTTAATTATAATCTTTATATCTTTAAATATCAATTAAATTATAATATTCTAATAAAAAATATTTTAAATATATCAATAATAAGAAATTTTGTATGTGTACGAGTTCTGGACATAAGTACATGTTCAATCACTGGAATGTTTACTTTATATCTTTTAGTAGAAGATAAGTTCCATTCACAAACAAAATCCTTATAGATGGTAGAGTATTCGTTACTGCGCCAAGAGAAATTGACCCTAGTTCACCTGCCACTTTGGCGACAGTGACTGATAAGACAGGATCAAGAAGTCCACTTCTACATCCGTATCTGTCATGTGTTAGTGCTCAAGAAGTCGTGTACGACGTATAGATATAAAGCGATAAACGAATAGCTAACACACTCCACGGCAATTCATATACAACATTAAAGCGAGGAAGGATGGAATGGCCTGCAACGTAATCTAAAAACGTGTACAATGCCTTTGATTTCGTCATCGCAACTTTTATCTTTGAAGTTTGAATCCATAAAAAGTAAACAAAATGTTTATAAAAATTGAAAAGGTCAAAAATTTTTTTTTTAATTTTGAAAAAAATTTTTATGATTTAATAATAATAATATCTTTATTGAGTGCAACTGTTAACATTAAATACTAAATAAATAATCATATTACAATAAATTTTGTCTTTTTTTCATAAATTTTTTAGTTACGAAGTTATAAAATATATTTTAGATAAAGTAAGTTTTTACATAATAAAATTTTAAACAATAAAAATTTAAAATTTTTATGAAAATTCATCGTATTTTTTTCAAAAAGCTTTTTAAAGCTTCGAAAGTCTACTTTAAAATGCTTATTTGTTTTTAGTCCACTGATATTTCAACCAAGAACAATGCTTCAAAATATAACAAAAATATTGAAAGAAATATAAATTTTTAATTTTATGTATTTTAGGAACAAAATATCATAGAAACGAAATTCAAATGCCAATTTAAAATTCTATTTTTCCTCTTTAAAATGTAATTTTCAAAAACTTCTCTTTCTGTTCACTGAAATACTTAAATTTGAATGAAATACAAGTACATTGCAAACAGTAAGTATAGTGCAAAAATAAAGTATTACGTTTTGTACATATTATCTTCTAATCTATACAATACCTTATCTTCTAATTTATACATGTTTATTTTATTAATAACTAACATAAATATTGAGTACCATCATTTTATTACAAAAGTAGCATTCCGTGTTTACATTTCCGTTCGTCATTATATGTACTGTATGTTATGTATGATTCGAAAAACTTTTAATGAGAGTGCACTTACAATGATACTTTATATGATAAAGCCTTTAAAAACACATACATACAACATTTTTATATATATTGTATAGAAAAAAATGATAAACGATCGTCATTCACATTTGCAATATACATATATGTCTAACTGTCTAATACTACAGGTATAGTTTAGTTATTTTACCTTGTTGTGTGTGTGTGATCCAAAAAGTCACAGACCTAATTACATTATTCGACAAAAGAAATCTCTTTTTAAACCATAAATCGGACAAGATAGTTCTTATAATTGCAAAAAACGGACCCGTTAACTGTCCATTTATATTGTATTTTTGAAAAAATTAAACTTAAAAGAGCAAAAAGATATTTTTTATATATTTAAAAATAGCTTCAAAATGTAATGTAATAGAGCAATTCTGCAAATACAGATTCGTTTTCCATACCAAAAGATCAATAAAATTAATTATTGTATTGGCTACTTTATGCAAAAATTGGCGATCAAAAATAACTCAAATAAAATAAAAATTACATAGTTAATTTCCTTTCCTCATAGCCTTGATGATAGAATAACATATTATACCGGGTGTTTCAGACCACCCCTTTATCTTCGCAGGGTAAGGTCCAATCGTAAGTGTTCAGACAAAAGAAGAAGAAATAATATGTCATTATGTATGCGTAATAAGTTATCTAAGTGTCATTACAGCCGAATCGAAAGATTAACTAATCTACAATTATAATAAGTTGTATAAAGGGGGTTTTTAAAAGCATTTGTGTATATTGTGAAAAAAAGGTATAAATAGCAAATAATCGTTACCTCACTCGCATTTGTGATATACGTGTCTATCGATACAGTTCAATTATATTATTTTATTGTTGCAACCCAAAAAGTCACAACTTAATTGCTAAAAGACACACATATGTTAACAAATTTATACAACTAATTTATACAACTTATTGCATGCTATAAGCAAATGCAATTTGTTGCGAAAAAATCAAACATGGAACATTAAAACTTTGAAAGCCTTTGTTACAATAAAAACAGAGAAACACCGGACATACCGTTTTTTTTCCGACAATCTGTTAACTTTTTGTAATTCAAGCAACATTTTACTGTAATATTTTCGCTGCAACTATATTAGAAGACTATAATTGCAGACAAAACAAAACAATAATTCTGCCGATATGGTAATTATACTTAATTAAAACATCTGTGCAATAATTAATTCTCTTGAAACTCGAAATTTTAATTCTTAAGACAGATTCGTATCCCAACAGTGAGTCTCATTTTGTACTTTGAACGGCACAGCATTATTTATCAGCTATCCGTTACGATAAAAAAAATAGGGCATTTTTTGTTTGTGTTAAATTAAACCATGCTAATTCTGTCGACGGCGATTATGAGCTTTGAACTCAAAGTAAATGTTCATAAATGGAAATATTGTGCATATAAATGGAAAAGTGAGCAGCAGAAGGAAGACGCGATAAATTCTTGCACTTGACCCTTGACATGTGTATGTTAATTAATGCAGATAAAGCAGAAGGTTAGATGCCAGATTATTCTTAAAAAAGTGTTGTAAAAGTTTTATTAAAAAATGAATATGAATATTTTTATTAGCGAAAGTTTAACTTACGATTATAAAATTTAACTAATACTTATATAGTCACTTTAAGAGTTTTACTTTTTATTAAAAAAAAAAATATATATATATATATATATATATATTTCATATATTAGAAATTTTTTTCATTACTTTATGTTATTTACTATATATTAAAATTCAATCTAACAATAATTACGTTGTTGTTAACTAAAAATTATGTTTCAATACGGTTCGAATTCGATTTAAATTCGAACAAAGAAATTAAATTTGATTCAATTTGATTAAACATTAAAAAAATCTTGATTCGCACTTCTCTACTACGTATCTACACAATGATGAGCTTGATGTAAAAAATACAAGAAATTGAATTTTTACTTTCACTTCAGATTCAATGCAATCACATTGTCATTCTGGATAACGGCAAAATCGAATTCGATCAAATTTGTCTAAATCAACAATCCTGTTGATCTTTAATTTAAAGAACGATACACTAGTTAAAATAATTTACATCCCACTTGACATTGCGACTAATCGAACAGGTGCTGGACATTTAGCAACACCTATTGTTTATTATCCTAAAACATGCAAGCGGTTCCTAGATGAAATGATTGTGAGAACATTTTCTTTTAATAGTATACTTCATTATAATCACAGTATAATCTCAGTACGATAAAATTTCAGAATAAAATTGTGATAAAATTATTTCAGTCATACTGTTACCAAAAGATAAATTAATCAAAAGCTAACACGAATAGATGATTTTTTTTTAATGTTGTTAGCATATACAAAACAAAATATAATCTATTAAATTTTTGTATTATACTTTCTATTTTATATTATACTTTCTTCATTTTTTATTACTAAATGTCGCTTATATTATGCGAAAATATAAAATATTGATAGTATATATGTTAAGTATATATGTTAATGATCGATACCCATTCAACAATTCTCCCTTATATCTGCAATTTAAATGATTTAACACACACAAATATATATAGATATTTATAGCTGATATCCAAGGTTCCGGTTTAAATAGTTTATGACTCATCTAAAAAAAGTATATGCAGAATCGAATCTGATTTCGTGAATCGACGTGATGTTATTGTCTCTGTAGCAGGTCAAAATTTTACTTATACAGATGGTATCTCGAGTTTGACAGTCCTTGGCGATGGCAAGTACTTGCTTCTTAATGAACATTATTTTGACATTATTTTATTAACAGTGAACATTATTTAAATTATTTTAACATCATTTTATTACAAATGTTATAAATTTTTGTACCATTCATAATTTTTTTATTCATTACACTACGTAAAAAAATTAAAGGGATGGGATCACCTATTATATCTTTCAAAAATGGGAAGAGAGCAAAAAATGATTATAATGAGATGATTCAAAAACTTGAAATCTCTTTTCAGATCACTGCTCTAGATAAAGATCTGATTGAATTTTTATGAACATATACGGATACAAATAGATTCGTTAAATCTAAATATTTTATTATTTGTAAAAACTTTGCAAAGTTCCATAATAAATTAAAAATTATACACTAACTAGTTTATACTTTCCAAAAAAGTAAAGTTTTATCTTCGATTTGCATATTTATTGATTTTGAAGCAAAAAGCATTTTTTAACTTTGCCTGCTCATAAAAAAAGAGCAATAGCGCTCGATTGAAAACAAATAGAAAGGTTTAGATTTTCTTTTTAAGATACATATATATATTTTTTTCAATATAAACTTTTCTTATGTAAACTTCGCTTAAATGTGGCACTAAAAATTCAATATTGGTTCATATATTTACCACACGTTGCTCTTCATTAGATAAATTTTCCAGTAAAAACGTTATTTTTTCGCTTAACAAGTAAATTGGATACTAAGGCAACTGATTGTGCTCCTTGTCAATATTTCCTATTCAAGAACAGTGACGTCACGTGCACGTCATGTACACATAACATTGCATATGCAACATCAAATATGCATAACAGACGTTTTGATATTATCGCCAAGGATGGCTGCCACAACGCCCGTCTCTTTTTCATTTAAGCAATCTAATACATTTACGCACGCAACTAACAGTGAAACTTAGAAAATTGTCTTGCAAATAATCAATTTCACTGATTCCTATGATCTTTTCACATCGCATTATAAATATTTTAGATCTTTATTATGCTTCTTTATCGAAAAATAAAATCTATAAAGTAAAAATAAAGATGCTACTAAAATGTCCAAATAAAAAAGAAGCTAACACAAAAATAGTAAACTTGTGAAAAGAATTGCAAACCCAATATTATTGATAACAATAGGAACATGTAATATTTTACAGCAATGTTCAGAATATGTCTATACTAGGTACAAATATTTATAAAAAGTCTGATGAAAATACGATAAGATATCCAAATATAATTGTTATTTACATATCAATCGATAATAAATTATTTTGAATTCTATTAACGATTGTTGTATCTAATAATTGTTAGTATTATTTTAATGTTGTAAAACGAAATATTAATTATAAGGTGATACTTGCGCAAGATTCCAAAAAATTGCAATTTATATCTGGGCTGAAATATTCAAGCTACTGGGACCAGCTAACGTATTTTTCAGATAGATATCAGCGTTTTGTTCTTGGTACAGTGAACCTTAACGAAATACACTTCCGCTATATGGAAATGGATTTAGTAGCATACGCGAAAAAAACAGATTTGTTTTCTAAAACCAAGACTACCAAGTCTTTGTTTTCAATATTTTAACATATGTAGATATGATTTAAATTTACATATAAAATGCTTGTTATACAATTCAGATGAAACAAAAAAATAGATTTACGATTATAAAAAAAAAGCAATATGATTTTATACAGATATATTTATTCTTTTATTGGCAAATGTTTACGGTTTAATTAATTGACATATCAGCAAATAATATCATAAATTACTTTGAAAGAGTTATGTAAATACATATAATCTTTATCTAATGCTATTTTCTGAATATAATCTCATAAAAATGAATTATTTCGACATAAATAGCATAATATATTAATAACATCATAAATTGTCATTTCAACACAAATATATAGATATTAAAGCTCCAGAAGCTAAGATAAAACAAAGATTATAAATATTTTTATATAATATTTTTGCGATATTTTTTATTAATATTTTTCAAATGCTAGCGATATTAGATTTAATTCATACAGATCGTTATCACACATGCTAACCGATACTATAAAATTCGAATCTTTTGCAAGTGTAACAAATTCAAGCATGAGCGAGTTCGGAACAATACAAAGGAAACTCAGAAACCCGGTGAAGAAAGCAATCGTCGCGCAATGCAGGGAGATCAGGAGGAAAGGAAAACGCCGGAAGTGAACAGGACACGGAAACGGTGGTTCTCGCCCCAAATTCCGTTCGTTCACAAGCAAAGAGAAAATCCAGGATGGTGGTTTTGCATTCATCGAGATGATCTCGAGGTAGCTCGCAGAAGAAAATTGCAAGGAAACCAATTCGTTGGTAGATTTTCTGTTTTTTCCCTGCCGTTTTCTTCACGAATAAATTGAAAGGAATCGGAAATTATCGGGTAACCGCGATTAATCCGAAGCAATCTAACGTAAAAAGTCATACGTAACAATTTTTTCAGCATTTTTTTCTTTCTTCTAATAGGAATTTTCTATCATTCCAAACGTTCGCTAATATATAGAACAATTTCAAAACTTTCTCATTGTCCGTTTTATCAGTTATCGATACTGTAATGAACTTGCAATCTACTTTTCATCAAAATTTTATAAAAGATTTTCAATTCTTATAATCTTCGTCAATTTCAAACATCAATGCGTTAATTTTAATATTTTAAATCATTTAAAACTTAATTTAAGTTCGTTGAAATATAAAAAATGATTTTGTTATCCATTGATGCTATTCAAGGTTAATTTATCATAAAGATTTTTAATATAAAATGATTAATAATAAAATTTTTCGATATCCAAAGATAATATGTTCACTTTATATCAATTATATCGTATGCTATAAATAACAAATTTTATTCAATTTATAACAATATATTTTAAAAAGATATTTCCCAATTATAAAAAATATGTGGCATATTAATGCAATACAGCATTCAATAAATTAAACAATTTGACTTCAATATCACAAATTCTGTTCCTGGAATTTTGACGGTTTTGATTTGTGCTTTAATAAAATTACTGTCAGAATTATTCATATCAATCGCAATCAGAATAATATATGTAAGGATCCAATAAACGTGGCTTTATTTCTTGTCGAGCATTATTTGCGCAAAGTACTCGCGAATCTCTTTAACTATACATTTTTCATCTACTCGGCATTTTCTTCCGTAATTTCGCGAAAAGTAGGTTGAATACAAGCTGCAATCATCTCGGGGTGCATCGTCTTGGAGCGATTGCACCATCTGACTCTGCGGCTTTGATTACACAGATGTTCGCAAATAAATATGAAATACAACGAAAGTAAACCGCATTATCTCCACTAACGAAAATTTCGTCCGAATTATAAAATACTTATACATGTATTTGCGGGCTAAGGTGTAAAACTTAAGCTTTAAATCGTAAGAAATCATAGTTACCAGAGAAAGGTTTCTTCAATTTAAAGAAATATTTCGTTGCTATACGGTCAATGATTTTCAAATCATGATTTGAACGTTATTTCTTGAATTTGAACATAATTTCTTTAAATTAAATAAATTTTATTTTATTTTAAAAAAATGTTTAAATCAAAGAAATGATGTTCACAAATCAAAGAAATGTTTTCTTTGACCATATAGTAAAGAAACATTTCTTTAAATCGAAAAAACCTTTTCTCTGGGTGTTGATTATTCTCTTCAAATTTAACTGTAATTTGTGATAATTTTGTACGGTTTAAGATTTAAAGCTTAAATTTTATACCTTAAAATTTTATTATTGACGCGTTTATAATCTCGTTATAATGTCGTTTAGAAGGCAATTTCCACAATAGATAGTATTGACAGTAATTCTAGATATAAAATAGAATAATGCCAACATTTAAACTTAACCAACTTAAAAAGTTGTCAATTTAGAAACAGGACAGAGATACAATTGTTTTAAATGTGATATGAGTTGCCTATATAATCCTCCTATATAATTAGTGAGTAAATAATATCTAAGATATTTATTAGACAATAAGATGTGATTTGCAAAGAACTGAAATGTACTTACTAACGAAATTTAATTGCACATTATATCATATCATCTTATAAATATATTATTTACGCACTAACAACCGCCAAGATTCATATAGACAATTTATACTTAATTTATTCTTGAAACCACAAAATTATTTTTATTTTAAATGTGTTTTTTAATCAATATTTAGTTTGCCTTGCAACAGAAATGTAATGTTTACACAATGATATTATCGTTTTAGTCAAAATATTATCAATACAATTATAAACATTAGTCAATGCAATTATAAATTTGTAAGTTTAAATTTTCATTTGCAGAATTTTTCTTTTTTTATCCCAATAATAACTTTTAACAAGCATAAAAGATCCAAGCATAAAAGAACTAAATTATTTAACAATGAATGTTCATGCATAGATATTCGTATATTTTAATACGATACATGCAAAGCGAAAAAGTTGCTTAATTTTTGCAGAAACGGTGAATAGCAGCCAACTTAAGGTAATTGAAAGTAATGTATAGCTATGACGAACAAAATTCTCAGTAGATTTTAAAAACAATAGAGAAGTAGAGAACACGCTTCTGAAATTGACAGATTACAAAGGGAAAAGCACAAAGCACCACAGTATTTTACACAGAAGCTACACCGCAAACTACACGCAAACTGCTCGCAAAAGTTAAATAATGAGAATAAACAGAAAAGTATGACCGTCCAAGAGCACTGTAAATTTTATTTTGTTAAAAAACACGATCTTTTCCATTCTCATTTTTACATATCTCATAACGACTGATGTGTAAAACTACTTCGAAACAAAAAAAGCATTTTATTCTCATCAATTATATCATAAGCACAGACGAAAATCTGTAAAAGACCTTTATTCATAATAGATTATTAACGTTATTTACAGAAGTCTCAAGCATTTCAGAAAACTTAGATTTCAAAATTAATCGTTTCTTATGTACTTCAACACAATAAAAGTTCTTTCACATAATTAGTCAAAACAATTTTATCCTTTTAAAAACAACCAAAGTTTTATTCTATACATTTATGCATTTAAAGATAAGAAAGAAAAAAATGCCGAAAGAATTATTCACAAAACCTTTAAAAACGTAAAAGATTACTAAACACACTGTTTAGTCCAAATCATCAAGAAAGGTTTTTTTCTTTATCTAGAAAAAGAGAGTGTTAAGTAAATGGAGAATGGATTTTCTAGCAAACACTCACCATTTCTCTATCCGTGTTTTAGCTAGGAGTAAATAGAGTATAACGAGTGTAATTACAAGAGTTACTCATTAATGAGGACGTCGCGTCGCTTCGTTGCTCTAAAAGCGTGACAGCATCGCGACAAAGTTTCACTAAAAAGAGACCCAAGCAACGGAAGATATTTTTATTATACACGGTTGGGCGAATCGTCCACTCGCGCAATGCAACCTTCATAAACCATCGCCAACCACGATCGCTGCCACGATGCATGATAACGATAACTCGTGGGTGTTCTGGCGTTTCGTTGCAGGCCAGCTCGTTGCGCGAGTCGTTCGCGGCCGTTTGCATGAAATTATCGTGGGCGCTTGCAAGTTTTACCGCTGGGATACAAAAAGCGACAGTATACTAACAAGTGCGCCACGCTAACTTGCGGCCAACTCGATGGTTTGTTTTCCGTAGAGGTACCTCTCCAGCGATTATCATTGTTTCTGTTGATAGCAAGTTTGTCGACCAATTTAAGACGAACTTTTTGTTGATTCATTTATAACTTCTTAACCATAAACATGAACTGTTTCAATACTAAATATACATAAGTATAGTATAGTTTTTAAATAGAGAAAATTTATTTAAACGAAGAAAATATTAGGACATAAAATAAAACATTCTTTTTTTAATATTTAATTAAAAGACAAAGACATAACATTACAATATATAATTATAAGTATAAAAATTACTATGAAAGGTTACATTTTAAAATCTGCTACGAATAAAAATTTATAAGATTCATGTAATAATAATATTTATTATGTTATTTGTCAATTTTTTTTTAAATAAATTACTACATTAATATTGCACTTTTATTACAATATTTTCTTCGTGTATGTATGTGAATCCCTAGATAAATTATACAGATAATAATTATAATATTGAATTAATTTCATATCGAAGCCAATCTCGAAACTCTTTCAATTTAATATTTTGACTGCCAAACTAATTTTAGCTTAATATAAAAATTTAGTGTATTATTTTAATATCTTTAATTTTTTAAATATTTGAAATAATTTGTATTAAGGTTTAATTAAAAATATTATTAAGCATCAAAATTCTTTGACTGAATATGGCCAATATCTTTGCTTATTTTTGTTCGATCAATTTTACTTATTATAATTTAAATTCAATCAAGTAATTTGTCGCGAACACAAATTGCAGAATAACGGTAAGACTCGGTACATAGAAAGTATAAAAAGGCGCGCTCGTAAATGCGGCAGAAACTTTAGCA
Source organism: Acromyrmex echinatior (assembly GCF_000204515.1). The sequence goes on from NW_011626975.1 coordinate 770,234, forward strand.
ATTAATTTTGTATCTGAGTGCACTTTATTCTACTACGCGATACTTAATTCACGAATGGCAGCGCCGAGATAAGGATTGTTTGCATTTAGAGCGGGAATGCATTACCATGTATAAACACGTGCGGGATACTTCCGTATTCGCGGTGCACTTGAGAAGAGTAGAAAGAAAGAAGGATTGAAAGAACGATATCGATTTTCAAATCCATCCTAAAGGGAAAACAGAGAAAAATAAATATGGAGATATACAAATCGCAATATTCAATAACTGTATATTTAGTAAACTGTAATATGGCGATCGATAACTGGATATATTTTATAATAAACAAAATAAGATACTTAATATCAAATTTAAAAATAAAGCGATATTTGTGTCAAGAGACACGATTTAACAAAGCATTTCAGCTACAATACACTGAATAGTAAAAACAATAAACGCGCGGTCGAAAAATGTAACTTGGAATTTACCGATCTGTTAACAGCGAACGCGTTAAATAGTCTCTGTGCTTTGCGATATAGTAGTTAATTACTGCCAGCAAGCACGAAGTTCCTTTGTCCTATAACTCTCGTTTTCCACAATCGCAACTAAATTTACCAGATTCTCGTTGCCGGTGAGTTTCTGCCGTCGACGAATTGCGTGACGTACAATTTGCAAGTAGAAACTCCACCTTCGCGTTAGCGATACGGTGACATGGTCCAGATAGCATACTTAACCCAGCGGTCTCTAAACTGAAATAGCCGATAAATTTCATCGCAAAGTCAGATAACGAGACAAAGTCAAGAGTGTGTCTACTTCGATTGAAAATATTTTTAGAGTCTACTTATTAATATATATATATATATATATATATATATATATATATCAATAATAATTAAATAAACGTCTCTAAATAATATAACATTTAATTACAAATGTTTTACTGTCAGACAAATTTTTTAAATGACATGTTTCGCTCCGTGCCTTTTCATTATTTTTCCAATTTATCCAACAAACCATGTTTTTCGAAGCAACTAAAAATATATGTGTCGCACTTTAAACTGCATCAACACGATTTAATTCAGTAACAGCTGAATTTTAAAAGCAATTATTATTTCGATTACTATTTCATTATTTTGACATAACATCATTTGCCAGTGTTGTTCACTGAGATGCAAAACATGCTAGGAATTAAATTTTCAATATCGAAAACTTTGATAGTATGTTCAACAGTGTAAGGTACAACACACAATGGTTGCCTACAGATTAAAAAGATTACTAATAAATTCATTAATAAAATTCAATCATGAATTTTTTTAATAATATTTAATTTTTATATATTGTGAAAACCTTTAAGTGTGATAACGAGTACAATGAAATGTTAGAGAATCGATTACAAAAACTCTTGTTTAATCATTTATATAACATGATTTCCATACTAATAGTTTTTCTTTCCAATCCATCTCTGATAAAAGTGCATTATAAGAATTACATAAAATCTAAATACGTAGATACGTCGCATATTCTCTATTTCGTTGTACATCGAACATCTGCTGATCTGCACTCGATTTTGTGGGATGCCGACGTGGGCACGTAAAGAACTCTACCTTCGTCACATTTCTTCTCGCGGTGATAAGTCAGACTTTAAGAGACCACGATCACAGATACCTTATCTCCCTTTAAAGGTGCATTTTCACCGTCGATGTATGCGCGCAAAACCATCCCGGAATTTATCTGGATGTACGTTATCGTTATCGTAATCGTTATCGTCGTCGGTTGGAGTAGAGTTTGGGAGCTACGAGAGACAGTTTTCACTGCGCAGGCTATTATTAAGTCGTGATATAGATAACTATCGATCATTAACTCTATCGACTGTTTTTAACGCGACGCGTATCGCGAAAGATGGAAAATATTAACCTCGTAAAAGCTCAAGAGCTTCATCAACGCTGCGATATGTAATTTTTTTGTTGAGAGAAGTATAGAATCTTTCATATTTCGTCATTTAAACAAGCTCTCGCGTATTCTTTTTAGTACTTTTTAATAGAATCTACAATGTTCATGCTCTATTAAAATAAAAACAGTATTGTATTTTTTTATTTATTAGTTATTTATGACTAAAATATATCCATATTATTCTAGGTAAAAAATTATCGAAATAGAAATTTGCCAAAGTTGATTGCGGAAATTATTAAACGTTTAAAAAAATTTTTTATGTGTGTGTATATATATATACATATATATATATATTTCATTTAAATTTCATAGTCAATGATTCATTTCATATTATATTGGAAATGATAACTATAAAATATATAGTGTATATGTATATATTTTATATATATATAAATATTCAGAATTTCTAGTATGGTAATATCTGTATTTGAATTTGAATTTTACAGTCAATAATTCATTCTACAGATAATATCATACTGGAAACTCTGATAACTATAATACACTTTTAAAACAATGTATATACAATATTATATATTAAAAGTTTTATTATAGTTATCAGAGTTTGCAGAGTTGATATTATTTGTAAAATGAATTACTGACTGTAAAATTCAAATTTAAATGAAGTATATATATATATATGAAATTTGTTTAACTTTCAGTAGATAAATCGCAATCAACTTTGGCAAATTTCTCTTTCGATAACTTTTTACCTACAGCGATATAGATTTGTTTTGGTCATAAATAGTCAAATAATAGTTAAATGACGACTCATTAACAAGTAGTCGTTTTATCATAATAGACAGTTTTAAACTTTTATATCTCATAACTATAATATTGTTCGAAATACAAATATTTTTTTCACTTTTTTTCGAGAACAAGCTTGCTGTGATATGTATAATATTAACTCGTAAATTTCGAAACACTGTACACATTTCGTATCTCATTTAATCATAATGCATTATATTATACCAGTTTCCTGCCAATCCTTTTACATCGTCATATTTGATGATACATCGTTCTCTTTCTCGTTTTCCGTTAATTGTGATCCGTCGTCGCGACGTGATTAAAACTTTTTCCCCATTCTCTCTTTATTTCCTCAGAACGGTCCTGGTAATAACGATTACTTATTTCATTGTCGGGTATCGCGCGTGTCCGGTCACGCTGTCGCGGCCTGCGCTGATTGCGGTGTGTTACGAGGAAAGTTTCCGTCGTCATGGTGTAGCGAGCAATAACGATTCCGGGATTTTCAGCAGTTTCCAATCGTTCTCTCGTATCTGAGAAGAATATAAACTAATTTAAGAAATTCAATACCGCAAAACTCGCAAGATACATTAGATCTTTATAGCTGAACTAACTATACTCGTTGTAAAAAATAAAATATATACCCAGGAAACAAGCTGACGTTTTTTGTCATTATTTTTTACATCAAAATAACGTTTTCCATGATATTTTGATGTCAATTAAATCAATTATATTTTATTTCAATTTCTTGAGCAGAATAAGGTAGATACAATTTTAAACATAGCACAATTCTGAACGAAATAAAATTTGAATCCACTTTTAAAATATAAGTTATATTGCGCACGTCTTACAAACACACGTCTTATTACCAATTATATTTTAGTCAAGTCATTTTGAAATTTCAATTTGTTTCTACGAATTCGATAATAAGTTCTTTTATTGTTATTTCACTGTTTAAATTTAATTTTTTAATTTGATATTCTTCAATACCTCTTTCACACATGAGATTAGAATTACTAAACTTAAACTTCGAAAATTGGATTATTTTATTCAGAATTGTATCATGTTCAAAATTGTACCATCTCACTCAATATATTTAATGTTTGGCGAAAATTTTCGTGTAATACAGCTATAAAGAATATTCATTTACTCATTTGCTATGTTAAAAATGAGAAAGGAAAGCCAACAGAATAAAAGCCAAATTGCAATTTCACATGAAAAATTGTAATGACTTTTCTTCGAAAATTTTAAAGAAAGAAATGAACACTGAAGAATTGTGTACTTAATATTTAACGCTGCGCCTCGCAAAGTAAAATTCGCGGCAACTTATACAGATTTCCTCGGTGCAGAAAATTTTCTGAACATAATTGCCCGCGATCAGCCGATCTGAAGTATTCCGATCTGCCTGCAAGAAAGAGCACAGTACTTTTCAAAAAGTTCACCATCGGAGTGGGAAAACTTTTTAATGTCGCTATTCGCAACAAGGAATTTCCGCGACGCGGAAAATGCGAGATCGCGCTTTATTCGTACAACTGCTGTGTAATTAATTTGACTAAAGAGAGGTTCGAGGGAGTGAAATAAACACGTTTTCTGATAGGAAAAGCATCTTTAAAGCATGAGGATTATCTGGTGTAGCCAACACGAGTTATGAAAAAAGTTAGTAAATTTATTGAGTTAGAATTCTAATTGATGTGAGATTAACCTTATTGTTAAGATTAAGATATAATTGAAACAGAAATTGCAAGGATAATATTGCAAAAACGTATTTTGCTGTGTATTACAATTGTGGAATTACAATTTGACATAACAATTAGATATTATAATACTAATACATTTATAATATAATAATATTAAATAATTTGATGTATTAATTTCTCAGCTAATCCAAGGATTGAATAATTAAAATCATTTTGAATTTAAATGTTTCGAAAATTACATGTAACAAAAGAAAATACACGACATATTATACAATACATAACTTCCATTTTTTTAGATTCAAAAGCGATTTAAAAAAATAAACTCATCATCAAAAATAAGAAAATATTTTTTATTTTAAATATCTTAGTAATTAATTAAGGAATACATTTCTAATGAGGTAAGATACACGAATATCTTTCATATGTTAAATAAAATTCCTTACAATCACGTGCTGCAAAATTTTTAATCTCTTCTTTTACAATTTTGCATAAGAATATCACACAGAACTAGAATAAGCTCAAATTTTCTCGGCTGCGCAACATTTTTCCTTGTAAAAAAGTTAATTTAATTACCACGTATTTTAACGAGATTGTAAAAGATAAATGTTCAACAGTGGAATGAGTTGTTTTGCGTTATATCGCGACACTACAAAGAAACACGAGAAAATTCTTAATGCACGGTTATATTGTAAGCAAGGCATTGAAGCTATAATGTGATTAAATACAAAGTAAACTACGAAAAGTAATTTTACGATTGAAATCAGGTAAGATCGTATAATTGCGGTAATTGTCTCGTGAATAATACAAAGACGAGATTTATTTTATTAATTAAAAGACAAGTAGTCTGAATTATGCAAAACTCATCACTCCACACGTCCACATTTACATATAGCTCTCGGAATATCGTTATAAGATTTATATATGAAGAAAGTGCTTTTCAGGAAAGAAAGAAATTATGCCTGTCATTTTTTTCTAAATAGAATTTATATTGCTTTTCAATAACGAGTAGATCAAGGTTTTATTTACATTATTATTTAATAATAACTCATTTATTACATTTTTTATTTAATAATAATTCATCTACGTGGTGATTATGTGCAACAGCAAAAGGAAATAATATCACGGTTAGATAGAATGAATAGTGTAAAACACACTGACAATGTCTCAACCATTTACAAAAGCATCATCCGCGCAAATAGATTTTGCCGATCGATGTAATCTATTCCAACCAGCTATCAGGTTAGCGTAAAATTCGCACGATGATTCTCCCTCTTCTACATTGCAGCCCTTTGCCCCGTTCACTCGGTTCTTCCGTTCGCACCCGACTGCTTCTCTCGTTCTCTCTTTCGTCTTTCTACCCTCTAACGGGGATTCACCGCTGCCGATCGAGGTCAGACACTTGGATTTCACACGATTTATAATGCAGCCCTTTCGAATAGGATGGAATACGAAAGGGGGCATGAGATGGGTACGAATCAGAAATATAATCGTCCTATATGTGGATTCACGAATATTCTCGCACGCACTTCAAAAATATCCTCTAAATCAAATAAAATACCATGGCTAGTATTCATAGTCAATTTTTAAGATTATATATCTTAAGATTATATATAATATCTTAAGATTATATATCTTAAGATTATATATTTTAAGATATATAAGTATAGTTTTAAAATGTCATGAACCAATCACAGAGCCATATTAGCTATATTAGCATTTTAAGACATTACTTAAGGTGAAATAAGAATGGACTCTAAATATCAGTCTATAACATATTGAACGTCTGTGATTATTTATATATTCGTTGATTAATTACTACTTAAAGAAACTAATATCTTACATAAGGAATATTAGCATACTATCAAAGAAAGAATAAAATTCTTTAAGAATATTTATTATTTTATATTTTTCAGTGAAGAATGCATCACCAAATAGAATCAGATAGTAATAATAAATTGCAAGAATTTCTCATTTCATAGTTCTTCAAAGTTAATAAAATTCAATCTTTATCTACTTTTTTTTATTTAATCTTATAAAAAGAACTTTGAATATAAAACTTAGGTATATTAAAAAATGTAATTTTTAACATAAAAAATATAATTTTTATTTTTAATACATGTTCTCTTTCATTGTATCTCGTTATCAAACACACTATCACGATATATATTATCACGGTAAACTTTCTTCTTATTAACGTGGTAAACTTTATTGCAATTCTTTCAAAGTATAAACCATTTATAAGCAATTTCGACAAATACTCGAGGTATATATAAGTTTCAAAATGTCGAGCAATTTACAACGAGAGCGTGTTTACTTCGGTGTACTGTAGCCTTAACAATCTCCGCTAATACCTCGACCAGAGCCAACCGCAACAGCAGACGTCAAGTTTGACATTACAGGGGCTAAATCGCGTCAAATCAATCAGGGTCCGGTCCACAGCTATGAGATGTCCTTCAATCACTTTCCTACCCTCCTCATCCATCGTCAGTACACGCATTCTCCCCTCAATTATCTTCATAATTCGTGTTTAGTATTTACTTGTAGTGTAATTTATTGAAAGAAGGTACTTACAAATAAATCTATCATAGATTTAGGGAAGTGTCTATAATATTATTAGATAAATTTCTCAGAAAAAGAATATCTAATATTATAATAATGCTTATTTTAATGACATGGTTCCGTAACTTTACGATAGGATATAAAGATTTTTTTAAATTATTTCAAATGCTAAAAAAGATAGTAAAAACTACAACTAGTTTTATCGAATTATTGGAAAAAATAAAATATAGTGGAAGGAAAATCAAAATTAAATAAATTTAATATTATTTATTGTTAACTACACTGTTAAAAATGTCATGAAATTTAATGTACTTTCAAGTTACATAAGTTAAATTCAATTATTGAATTTTTTATTTACCTCAAATTAAATTTAACGTCTGTTACTAAAATGTATATTTGTGTACATGTACATGAAATTTAGTGTACTTTTCATAAAAGTGTACTTTCATTTTACGAAGTTTAGTATATTTTTTATTAAATTTTATGTAAATTTGCATGAAATTTAATGTAAGTAAATTTATGTTACTTCATTTTCATTGACAACATTAAGTATGTTTAATGTATTATACTTGCTTAAAAATTACATGTACGGAAGCAAATTTCTGTTTTTTAACATATAATATTTAACGTATAATAAAAATATCAAACAATTTCAAATATTATTCAAAATCAAACAGTTTTTTTAAATCTTAAATGTATCTTGAAATATTAAATATTAAACTTTATCTTCTTTACTATAAATACATACTTAAATAATGCATGTAAAGTATTTATTGTTAGATGCGTTTTAATCATTCAAATAATTGAATTCTTCATTTATATTACCTCTAAAATTTAAATTTAAATAAAAACAATTTAACAATAATAATACATTTTCTCACTAAGTGCATTCTCTAAACAATATACAATTGTACTTAATGCCTAATCATGCATAAAATTCTTGTTCTCTCCATTGATGAAATAGGATAAAATGAATGCGAACGAGTACGAAAATTATTTATCTGTAAAGATGCAAAATCGCGACAATATAACTTGGATTTTATTCGACAAGCGATGTCTCGTTAAGAACGCGGCAATCTCATCGTTCTTGTTTGCCATTCCTTCTTCCTATTCGTATTTTTCCGAACGCGGAGTGAAAAGGATGTTCACCCTATCAATGTCAAACACGAAAAGTGAAATTCCTGAGATAGCGATCTGTCCTCGACAGATCGTCGCAAGAACGGTCGTGCTGAATTCAAAAGGATACGAGTGCGCTCCTTATATCAGAAATTGGTTATTTAACAAAAAAAAATTCCAAGTGTATATGCAAATTTCGATTTTGATCTCAGAAAAATTTAAGGATTTTTATTTCACAAATAGAAAATAAAAATGTAAACCAAATAAGGTGTATATATTTTCAAGAAGCAAATGGATAAACACATGCGGTTTGAATACACAGATATGCAAACATCTTAAATGAGTATTAATATTTATATTTTCTCAAAGAACAAAGATAAGTGCTATACTGAAATATAATTGAGCCAAATCTTAAGACAAAAGTTATTGTGTCTACCGGTCCGAAAAATTGGTCGAAAGGTCAAAAATATTGCGATAGGCATTTCATATGCGTATATCTATCGTTCGATCTGGTTATTAATTTTTAAAAATAATAAGACGTTGCGTCTTTTTTTCCTATACTAACTCTCAGCCTAAAAAGATAATAAATACATTATTTTTTATTTCTACAGGTCTATTTTGTAACTCTTAACGCAATTTTCGTTATTATTATAACGCTGCTAAACAGCTCTTTTACGGATTCTATTGTGATTGGTTAATTCGCATACTACTTATGTTTTACTGCTTAAGTTTTTTTGTGTATCGTAGCCCTTATAACAATAACAAAACTTAAGAATTACAGAATAGACTTATTAATGATCTCGTTAATAAAAAATAATATGCTATATATTATGTTATCAGTTATTATACACGTAATAAGTGGTTATAATTCATTTATACATAAGTATCATAACAAGGCCGAAATGAAAGCTTTTTAATAAGGCTACATTTATGATTATAAGTTTGTACAATGTGTATTGAAAGCATTTTCATGTATATTTATTTACAAAAAAAAAGATAAAATAGCAAGCAATCATTATTGCACTCGCATTTGATATACGTGTCTATCGATATAGTTCAGTTAATCAAAACAACAAACTAAACAAAGAATACAAGAGCAAAGTATTTGTATTTTGTAATACAACATGCTTTACTATTCCTCTACACTCATGTATTACGAAATAGCCACTAAGTCTTTTGCACGCCCTACAGTAATTTTATGATTATTAGATTATAATTTATGCTACTTAACACTGACAAATCGATTCAACTCACAATAATTTCATTAATATTAATAATAAGAAATTGAAATCGTAACATTATACTAATACAACATAAAGGCATGTAACAGAGTAATTGCGGGAAAATTATCCCTACTCCTATTTTTTTCTGCGGCGGAAATCCCAGCGCAGCGTTTTATTTTCTGGAATTACCCTATATTATCTTATTATTGCAATCCAAAAAGTTATGATTGATCTATGTAATTCAAAAATTTGTTAGTTAATGCATTCTACATATAAATGCAATTTATTGCGAGAACTTTTACTAGGTTACTTTCACGCAATCGGTATAATACGCCCTAAAGAAGTTGTCAAGCGCAACTTACTGCATTTCACGAAGGGAATGTATTTCGTTTTAAAAACCAAAGTAGTACACCGCGAAACCTATTTTATTAACAATAAAAATAAAGAAACATCGAAACACATCATATTTTTTTTCGAAATTCTGTTAATAATCAATATGCACTCCTTGCCCTGATAAAAAGTGAACGGCAAGTTTTACGAAACGTTGGTATTAGCAATGGATAAAAACATGGCGACAATCTGCAAATCTTTTGATATGTATCTTTGAAGATACATATTATTCTGCACATGTAATAAGTGCATATCATTATTTATAAACGCTATACCAATGCCAATTTGGATGACCTTTAATGAGACTACAATTATGATTATAAATTGTATAATGAAGGTTTTTGAAATCGTTATCATGTATTGCATCGAAAAAAAATATAGCAAGCGTTCAACATAATTGCATTTACAATATTCGTTTCTGGAGATACGGTTCAGTTATATTATTTTGTTGTTGTGATTCAAAAAGACAAACCTAACAAAAAAGACGCATGCATTTTCAAGAACTTGTTAGTTAATGCAATTTACTGCATTTCACAAGCAAATGCTATCTGTTGAAAAAAAACTTTAACCGTTTTTACTTTCACATAATTTATATATATTTACTCTAAAAAAAAAGTGACTGTTAACTCTCTAAAACTTTTAGAGTGAATTATCATTCTGAAGAATGAAATTTCACTTTTAAAGATTGAAAATTGAGCCATTCTTTTTTAAGACTGGTTCAATTTTCACTCTTTAGAGTGAGACTGTAAAGAATTTAAAAAGAAGCACAACTCATTGCATTTTACGAAATAAATTCGTTGTAAAAACAAAAGTGGAACATTGGGACATGACATAGCAAAATGAATTTTAATAATAAAAATCTATTAACAATAAAAACAGAGAAACTAATCATATTGAGGTCATTTTCCTGAAAGACCTTAATAGTGCGTGTCATGAATTTGTAAAATTCGGGCAATACTTTATTGAAATATCTTCGCTGTGACTACATCTGAAGTATTGTAGAAAGGTAAAACAACGACTCTATTAATAGAATAAGCAACTTCTCAATAAATATTTTTGATTAAAAGGACACCTGTACAAAAGTTCTCTAGAGATCTGAAGTTTCAACTCCCAAGACGAACTAGTATCTTGGAGGAGAATCCCGTTTTGTAGTAATTTGAGTGGTACAGCATTATTGTCTATGAACTATTCGCCACAATAAAAATGATAAATTTATTTGCTTTCCTAATTCTATCGATAATGATTGTAAGCTTCGGAATTAAAGTTATATTGTATATGAATTTTTATACATTTTTATATAATATATCTTACTATCATATATCAAATTAAAGATCGTAATTGCAATATAAATTAATAAAAAGGTCACAATATAACGAGCAATGTTGTGGGTCAATAATATTAATAACAATAATATTAAGACTAATTTATTATAATATAATAAGAAAAAGATTAAAATCTAATTTATTGAAAAAGTGAATATCATAGAACGTTTAAATTTTACTACAATTAGTCAATCTCAGCCAAATAAATAAATAAAATCAATAATATGATAAATAAAAGCACGAAAAATAATATTGGAAAAAGTCGTTACGTATAAAGTTAACAAGAAACTATATCAAAGATTGGACGTGAAAACAATTCAAATCTAATCGTGGTATAAAATTAAACAATTGAAGAAAACTCAAACACTCTTCACAAATTCATTCCAGGTCATTACAGATATAATCAACAGCAGATAAAATTGATGTCATATCCATATCGTTCAAAGGAAGAGTATAGTCGAGAGGACAAGCATTATTCATGAGTCAAATTCATCAGAATCGTAACATAATATCTGAATAATTTAACTTTAATAGATGTAATATCAAAAACAAGAAGTGACTGAATAATATACATATCCGGTATAACAAAGCTCCATATCGTATAAAAGAAAACGAATAAATAAACCATTGTATCATTTTTTATTAAAAATGTTCAGAATGTATTATCAAGTCGTATAGAACTCTATTCTTTTATAATGTTTTTTAAATATACAAACGAAATGAGTACCCTGGACGAAAAAAGTTCTCAAAATAGAACTTTTACGTAAACGTAAGTAAAGCAAGATGAGAGTTGAGCATAATATGTTCTACTGATTTTACGAGGTAAGGAAGGGAAAAGGAGATGAAGTCGCGAACGGAAAGAAAGAGCAGAGAGTGGATCGTGCTCTTCTACATTCTTCGCGAAGAACTCATGAATCATGACACCGGCTAGGAGGTAAAACTCCTCATCCGTTATCAGCTTGGCAATAAAACTCTTGCCCCCTTCAAATAGGCACGACATCCCCCCCCCCATCTTCTTCGATCCTTTCGCAACCCAGATTCGCCCGGCGTTCACCACAGTCGACGAAAGAAAAGTCCGATTCATGTTAGATAGTGACAACTTCAGTTTCAGATATCTCTGTACCTGTCCGATTGAGTTCTCCGCGAGTCTTCCTTTTTCATTATATGACGATGTATTCGCTTGAATTTGCTGGGAAACTCAAAATTTTATTTTTCTACAAAAAGATTTTATTTCAGAGATTCAGAGATAAAGTTTCATTACAATGTTAAATATATTTATGCAATAATCAAACTTTGTTATTTTATTACTCTTTTGTTATTTCAAATACATTTTTGGGTGTGAAGCTCTTTTTGCAAACTGCAATACCTATACTTTATATCAATTTTCAAAATAAACTGCTCCAATTTTTAATTTCAAATTAAATACATTTATTAATCCCTTAATTCTAAGTCAATTTAAAATCGGTCAACATTAATCAATAAATACACGCGAATTCTTATCGAAACAAAACCTTCGCACACAAAAGAAAATAATTGAATATAAATAAAATTATATATATGTCTTTTTAATCTTATTCATTTTAATCTTATTTCATATTTTCTTTTTAATTTGCATAATAATTTTATTTAAATAACTATTCTCCTTAATTAGTTATTAATAATTAATGTTAAATTAAAAACTTTAAATCAACAGATTAATAAACTCGTTTATTTAAAATGTAAATTTATATTAAAAGTTTAAATAATTTATTAAAAATTATGTAAAATTATATTATAAATTTAAATAATTTATTAAAAATAATCTAAATCGCGCTTATGTGACTCTGCACATTCTATGCACCTATCAATACAAAAGTGTTAAATATATTAACCCGACATCATTTCTAAACGATTATATAGAACATGGATCAAGTTACATGCAATTTCAAGCACGAATGATCTGTTTGAATCGAATACAGTAAAAAAAAGCGCCAATCATACCATTCTTCGTCGTTATCATCGCAAATCCAATAATCCAATTAAAAGTGGCGATCATATCATTCGCAGGGCTCATCGATGTCGTATTCGTCGACTTCTCCATTGCAAATGACATAATTCGTTTAACGATCCGTGAGATATAACAAAGGTGAACAATATTTCAGAGAATTCTTCTATTCGCTTTTAGTGATATGCATTAACGTATCAGTGATGCAGTTCATTAATTTCTTCTCGATCACCTCCCAACTCTCATCCTGTACTCACGTAGATGAGAGATTATCCGATGATCTCAAGGGAATCGAACAGAGAATTTGATTTGAGAAAGCGAATGGCAATGCAAATACAATTAATTCGATCATCGATTGTGTGATCTTGTATTTTATTTATCCTCTTGTTATCTAATATTAATTTACTTAATCTTAAAACAGAAATAATTGTAGCCAAATAAAAGAAAAAGAGGAAGGGAAAGCAATTTTTATTATTATCAAATATAAAAAGTAGCTGTCTCGAAATCTATCTAGAAAGTTGTCTAAAAATAGATTATTTGATATAAAAAGTAAAATAAATTGCACAAAGTTATAGAAACAGAATTCTTTATATACATTCTTTATATCGTATGTAGGAATATATATAAAACTAGTATTATTACTAAAACATGGAAAGTAAAGAAGTAAGTGCAGAACGTATCGCTTTTATTTTACTGCTTTTATTTTACTACAAAATATAATAATATTGAATCTTTATTACATTCGTTTACATACAGCCGATTCTATGGAAAGGACGGTTTTGCTGAAATAGCTATAAATTTAATTAGACACAGATCTAAAAATAATTTTATTGGATTATCAAAATAATTAGGTAAGAATCTCAAACATGAACAATGCTGTAAAAAATTTTAACATTTAAGCAATCAGTTTGAGCGTCCTATGTAATTATTTGTATAGCTCAACGAAGTTATTTTCATCTGTGTCTAGCTAAATTTTTAGATACGTCAACAAAATATATATCAGTTCTTTTTGTGTATAAAATAAATCGTAATTTTATAGAAACATTGATTAATCTTTCGTTGTAACATATACGCCATCCCGGACTTATTCCATTTTCTCTAGTCTTCCACCTATCTATTTACTTGTTCACCTACAATCCGGAGAGAGCAGTAGAGATATACTGCTCCAGTTATTTCTCCCATGTTCCGACTTTCCCGACATTCTCTCTCTCTCTCTCTCTCTCTCTCTCTCTCTCTCTCACAAATACACACACGCACGTGATTGGTATCCCACGCCCTAGCAATCGCGCGAGAGGAAAAGCGACAAAACTTAGACGGCGAAAAGTTTTGCCGTTACAATATAAAAGTTTCACGCAGTGTGAAGGGACGAACAAGAATCGCGCTTCCCTGACAAACGGGGGCACGCTCGTAACACAGCGCGAGCGATCGTAATTGCGCCGCGTTTTGGATGCATTCGATCCCGTGCGTTTCGCTGTTCCTCCGTTTCACCCTCGCCGCCACTTTCTCGTCCGCGCGACACGGTGGTAATCGAATTCCACGGATTCGCAATTATTTCCGAAAGTTCACAACCGACGGTAGGTTTAACGACCTGTACGTGATAACGACGGGCGTGATCTTCCTGTGCGAGCGTCGCGACGCGGCGCCAGATGTATTTCCGATGTACCTACGTGAGATCGGCCCCTAGGCGAGGTGAAAAATCCTCAGGTTCCGAATTTAGACATCTTTTTTTCCTCTCTTTGCTTCAAGAGACTTACAAGTAACAGTGTATCTTTGTACGTGTTATTCGCCAATTTTATTGAAACTCAATTACATTTATAGAATAGTGAAAAATAATAGAAAAATACTTTTTTATATCGACAATGGTTTTCAAGGATGAAAACTACCCTTTGTATATATTAATAAATTAATTAATTAACTCGTTGTATTTAAGCATTAAGCCTAATCTACAATGTGCTGGTTTCCTGTGGTTTTCCTGTTTCTTGCTTTTACTTGTTTTTTCGTTTCCTGTTGCCCGAGATAAAAGTTGACGAACTTCGGAAGAAACAAGAAACACATGAAAAGAAATGCGATTGTCGATAAAACGGTCGTAAAGAAGGAAAAAGGTATAAGGTGAAAAAGAAACAGGAAGCAAAGAACACATTGTAGATTAAGCTTTACGATACTAGAGCTATTTTTAAATTTTACAGGTATGATAAGAGGTTTCCATGTTGCACAAAAAACAAAATAGAGATATAGACTCTCCTCGTTGATTATTTCTGAGAGTTTGGTATAAAGAATGTAAAGAATGAGATAAGACTGAATTTTAGCAGATCGTTATGTTTACTCACTACTTTATCATATGTTTGTCATTATTTGAATTTATATTTTCTATATTGAATTTACTTTCAACAACATGAAAACCTCTTGTCACACCTCCAAAATTCAAAAATAGTTCTAATACCCGAGTTTAAATGCAATGACATAATTATACTCATTTACAAGGAGTACTTTTCATCCTTAAAACTGCATCATTGCCAATATAAAAAAATACTGTCTACTATTTTTGACTCTACAAATATATTAAGTTTCCATAAAATTCATAAGTAACACAAAGATACGGTTAATTTTCAGACGAAATATTTCAAATTTATATACTAAAGGTTTAACATTTGAACTTTCATTGATATAATTAAAATACACCATAGTGTGTGTATGTGTGTGTGTACCAAAGGCTCATGATGCGAAGATCATTGAATGTTTAGTTGCATCCTGTCTCGTATCTGTTATTGATCGCAATCAGTCTAGCCATTCATAATCTTTGACGGCTGGCGGGTCGTATCGGACTCCTAATTCTTTTGTTCGCCGCCCATTCGCGTCGTCCGTATTTTCGACGAGTGTCAAATCTGCTCCTGTCGATATTTCGAAACGCTCCCGCTCGATACGCTTGTCTAGCAAATACAGAGCGCAAATAAAAGTATATGTCGCAGAGCGATTTGCGGAAAACGGAATGAAATCGTCCGTTGACACGGACATCGCTCACTTGACGGAATTACTCGTGACGGTTATTATATGACAGATCACATACGTGCATGTAAAAAAAACATCAATTTACAGCTTTAAAACTAAATTGAACGAAATACATGACAAAAATTGTGTGTAAAATAAAAATGTCCTACTATTTTGAATAAAAGATTTTGAAATTAGAGCAAAAATAACATTGGAATATTTGTATAATCAAAAGATGGTTTTGTGGACTGAAGATTAAAAAATTAGCTAGATATAATTTTATGAAAATAATTTTATTGGAGTATCAAAATATGTAAGACATTCAAACTACATAGTTACTAGAATGTAAAAATATTTCTCAAAATATTTCTTATAGCGTTACTGATCATGTTTATCCTATGTAATTATTTTGATAGTCCAACAAAATTATTTTCATATCTGTATCTAATTAAATTTTTTAGTATTTTAGCAAAAATTTTTTCATGTGAAAAATTTTTAATGAGAGATAATGAATTTATACTTATTTATAAAAAATTTTGTCGACGGTTACATTATTTATGAAGAGCTTTATTTTGATGATTACAAGAGGTCTGTGAAGTCCTGAATTTAAGATTTGGAAGTATGTAAACACCTGGTGAATCTTTTATTGACAATGACATTTTTAAAAATTTAGAAAACTATAGAAACGTTTGATATTATGTGATAAAACGTCACTTCATAATCGTAAACGTCTTATAAACAATTCCATACAAGTTTCAATTATAATTTGATACATATAGTATTTCAAAGTTCAGTATAACATCTACTTAATACTTAGCAAACTTTCTATGTAAGCTTTTAATAGATATATTATTTTCGCTGGTATGCAATTCGATCTGCGACTAGAAACGAAAAATTAAAGAAGGTTTCTCTTAAATATTCATACTTTATTCTCCATTTAACTCATTAAAATGGAAAATTGTTTTTTTATGCCGACAGAAACGGTTTCCATTTGTGAGACACATATCTGCCATTACAATTAATCCAGCTTTTCCAAAACATTTGAAATAATATTTAAAATAATTTTGGACTTTCCCTGATTCATAAATCGAAATCAAGTTAATATCGATGATTTTTCGAACCGTTTGATTTGATATCGATTATATTTTCTATTGATCTTCGAAGAAGATTGACATTTTATCAACGCTGCATCGATAAAATGTTGATAAAATGTCGATAAAATGTCTTTCTAAAAATCAATCGATTTCAAATCAACTTGTAAACCGGGAATTGTTGAACCATCAAAGTAATTACGTAGTAATTTCAAGCACGATGAGCAATAATGCAAAAAGTTTTGGCATTCTAACAACCACAAAAAAGTGCTACAATAATGTATGTTGTCACTGCGAACACATTATCGCACCTTACATTGCCCAATGGTGAGAACCTATTGCCCTTAAAAATATATATCGACACAAGCGGCAATCGATATATCCAGTATGGTCGACATTAAATCATCTCGCTTGCGGTTTCGCTGGAACCGTTGCATGGCGGATTAAATGTTGCAGCGACGATGCATTGTACGATCGTATAATGCCCGTTTACATTTAAGCTTAAGTATCAACGTCACGAAGCTCGGTAGTCGACGACCATTTCTTGTTAAGCAGAACGAAAAAGAACGACTTAATTCCCATCTGCTAGCGCGATGAGAATTATCACGAATTACAGTGCACTTAAAACGTTTATTTATATCAAGATAAATCGGCGTTTTTTTACAGTAGATTGAGGAAACTCTATCGATCGTACGATTTTAATTATATTAATTTTCAAGTCCTCAACTTCATGAAAGATAGACGATAAGCGTTAATGTGACCCGGCAACCGCAGCGATGCAAAATGACGCAAGTCGCTCCGTTTAAGGACGACCTCCCGAACTGCTTCCCTATCTCGTATCGCGCGTAATCGGATTAGCGTAAGTTCTCCCATGTTTTCCTTTAAGTTCCTGTTAACTTTCCACGGGAGTATCCGTGACACTTGAGCGATTCGAACGCTTCAGCGACGTCGCTGTTATATCGGAGTTGCTTGTTGCATGTCACGAATACGGTTACCATTTGCTCCGCAATCCCTTCGTTTTCCTCTCAATATTCTCCTAATAGATCTGATTTTTTCCAATTGAATCAGTTAACTAATTAGAAAATCTGTATGATAAAAAGTCGAAAGGAAGAACTCTTGCAACCGTTAATTATAATAAAAAATATAATAATTATCGAATAATAATAAATTTTATTAAAACATCGTTTATTATGACGTTAATATAATAATTATAACTTTTATAAAATAAGGACACGAAATAAATGGTTTTGCTTATATAGCTACATTTAAATGCAAATCTTAAAATAATTATACTAAATAATTAAAATGTGTAAGCGTGATGACAATGCTTCAAAAAATTTTGACATTTTCTAACAAACAACTTAAACTTTTGATATAATTATCTTGATGGTCCAGCAAAATTATTTTTAAATCTATCTAAATTTTTAGATACTTCATTAAAATTCTTCTTTCCGTGTACATATAAAATAAAGCTTACGCATCTTTGGCTGCTATACTTCCATATTGAAAGAAAATCAGTTCAATTAGTATATGTGTATAATAACCAAATTATTTGGTGAGAGACAAACGATCTACTCGTATAATTTGAGTTAAAATAACTAGACAAATTGGGTGAAATTTAACTCTTTAATGATAAAGCATATCGCAGAGGAGCATTTTCTCATCCATGCCGTGCAATAAATCGCAAGCGACATATCTCATATACACGTACTCGATCGTCTCCATAATTTTTATACATAGCCGCCCGCGGACAATGAAATGGACCGATTTACAAAAGCGTTGCAAATTCACGCCGTGCGCGAATATACATGTCGATCGAGGGATTATCATTGATTTGCGGTCCGCGAATTTGCGGGGGCGCCGACCGCCGAGGCGTAAATTGCGACGGATTAATCGCGGATCAGACGTGCATTGAAACGCGCGCGCACGAATAAATACTTCCCGAATAATTCTCGCTCGTTTCATTATTTCCTTTCTCTGCCGCGAAATACGGCCATGGAAAATAATCATGCCGGGTAGTAAATAGCTTTTGGCTCTCCGAAATAATTTAATTCCCGATTAACGATGTTATCTCGCCGACTGGGCGAGATGATTTGCCAGCGCGATATTTTAACGCGGCCGAGAATTCTAGCTCTCATCAGTTTTGCCGGTAGAGTTTAACGTCTATTTCGGTTGCCACATTTCCGATTTTGATGTATCCTTTTTTTTCGTTTTTAAGCCGGATATAAAAGTGCAATGGGATTTCCGCTATGTCATCAAAAATAGCTGTTAGCAGCCGAGCGATTTGTTTTTAATCCATTTTACAATGATGTGAGTATGATGTTACGTAGAAGGATTTATTCATTATTCTCGCATTAAAAATGGATTGACTAATTGAATTTAAAGAAAGAAAAATACATAAAAGATTAATAAGAAGTTTAATTAAAATAAATAGTAATTGAGATGTTACTCCCATTGCAGTAAAGTAACGTTACATCGTCTTCCCTGGAACAATAGCCATGCGATCAACGACCGTGGACAGCATCAAAATTCCGTCAATGTCAAACATCGTAGCCAAGAGCAGCATTCACCACGGCATTCGACGTATTAAACCATACGTGTTAAACCCGTAACGGTCGCAAACCACGGGCTCGTGAATTATTCCAAGCTCGACGGGCACAAATACGGGTGAAGGGATGGGAGTCAAATATCCTTGTCGCGAACAATTTGTATGGTGTCCTGATGCCTCGACGTTTATAAGACGCCTGGAATTTTCGTCGTGGAAACAATGCCTGTCGTGCGACGATGCTTCGGTCGCGTTTTATTACACGATTACGTACAGAAACGTTCTGACGAATGGACGTAAATCTCACTGATTTTCGTGGAGGACAACACTCTCTCTCTGTATTGCGATTGCTAGAGAATCAAGAGACACGCCTTGCCGATAAATTAGTTTGAAGTGTGTATGCCAGTTAGTAGAAACATGAAATATAAACGAGTTCTTTCTTCCCCGCAGACGGTGTCGACAAAGTAATTGGCACACAGTCGTTCAATAAAAGCTTAGTTGTTCGAAGCGTTTCATGTTCCAATGCACGTGACAATTAGAAGAAAAGACCAAGATACAAATGTCTTGACGAAGATACAAATTTCTAGGAAGATAATTCTTTTTAATAGTTTCGTAATTGAGGCGTTTTATTTAATTGCCTAAATATATATAATTAAGTACATGATGACTTTTTTTTTACCACATACGATGGATCGTTTGTACTCTTCAGTTTAATTTTTATTATTTTCACAAGTATATCATACAAAAATTATTAAGTAATTTTTACATTTAAAAAAAATAAATATTGTAAAACTTTATTAAAAATATGATATACTTGTTTCATTAATACTGTTATTAAATTTTATAATTTTTTCAATGCATAATTGAATAAATAAGATTCGTTGATAATAATATTGTTAATTAACATTAAACGTATTAAATAATGCATAACAAGAAATATCTTTAATATTTTTATTTTTAATACTTTAATATCTTTTTGCTCGACGTCAATCCATTCGTGTTCACAATAACAAAATGCAATTCCCGACACGTCACTTCTAAATCGTCTTGTGTATGGTACAAAAGACAAATATCTTATCTGGCAGTTTGTAAATCGCGTCAGCGAATATTCATGCGATGTCACCGCGCGATTTACATTCATTTTGCCCGCTGGCGAATTATTAACACGGCATCTTCTCGGCATCTGCTGATCGATATTAGCAAATTTTCTCGTGAATTTTCCGAGTGCCACACAAGTATTCGCATTTTCACTTCCGCTCTTGAAATTTCATAAAGAATTAAGCCAGAAGGAAATAGCTTCATCTTTCTGAAGAAATTATACCGCTCAATCTCATGCCAGAATTCTACGACATTATTGCTCCGCAGATTGCTAACGTCCTGGAGCTACTCGTGAATCTTAAGCTTCGATTAACGTGTCATTATGCCTTTTTTTACACTCACAATTTGTATAATAATTGAAAATAAATGAAATAAACTCTGATAATATCAATCAGAATTTCAGTCATAATTGAATATCTAATTATTTAAACTGGAATTCTGATTGATATGATTAGAATTATTGATTCGTACATTCAATTTTTCAGTGTAATTTACTATAATACTGAGTATTATAATAAATTAGACAAAAATAAGAAAATATTAGGTATTATATCATGAACTTCTCAAGCTTCTTCTATCCTCAATCCTGCACTTTGCATGTAACATCATTTTACTAGACATTGTTTTACGAACAATTAAAGAATTTTTGTTTTATTGTATAGTTGGCGCCCCTCAATTTTTGAAAAAATTAACTTTCTATTAGGTGTTGGAATTAATTCGTAGCGTTTTTTAATGAAAGAATGTTATTTATTTCACATGAGCATTAAAAAATACATTAATGAAAGTACTTCCCATCACTTGTAAAACGCTACGAATTAATTCCAACACCTAATATAATTCATCCGATTATTTGACGATAACTTCCTAAACATACGGTACATAAACATTTCAACTGAATGTTCAATTATTCCGTCCTGTAGATATTAGGTCACTATCAACTATTTACTAATTTCACTTCACTAGATTAAAACATGAGATACTAATTAATTACATTAAAAATTTGTAATTACATGCATCAAACATTAATTAACTCATTGTCAGAGATAATTATTCTAACACTGCAAATCAATACTATTAATCAATAATAGGTTCAACTTATTACCGCACAATAATGTCAATTAATTTCTTCTCGCAGAAGAGTTGCGAAAGGAAAATGATGCAAATAAATGTTTTCGATTATATAAAATCTCGAGGGATTAAAACGAGAAGATAGAATTAACTCCAAGAAAACGCTACGACGGGAAACAGCATCAATCTCTTTTTTTCTTCGTACCTCGCAAAGAGTATACAAGACTAATAATTTCTAAACTATCCTCGAACGACTCTGTGAAGCTAACCGTTTATCATTGTGGACACATTCGGAACGGGAATAAAAGGGCGATTTTCCAAAAGGAGCTTTCCCAAGGGCAACGGCCCAATGAAGATCGGACGAAGAAGAGCAGTAGTCAAGATTGGCGAAAATATCGTGGAAATAATGCCGAGCGTGCGCGTCATCGCGCGTGAAATATGAAGCGAAAGGATTTATAACACGCGTCACTTCGTGGCCCGATTTACCGAGTACATATAACGCGACGTAACTGCACTTTTTCCGGGGCATCATACACGCAGCTTTCCATTTCCCATTCCCATCCCTTCTCTTGCATGAAATGCGTTCCCGTCCATCTGGTTAATGCAATGCCTCTCGTCCGCGTAAAGCTGCTTGACGCTCGAATCAATCCAATCGATACGGTTCTCGTTTGCGGCTTACGTAATTCGAGATAGGTCGTCGACGGTAACTCGATTTTATGGAAAAAATGATTCTGTTAAAATAGTTAAAAATTTAGCTCTATACACTATTAAATTTATAACGTTCAATTATATCAACACAATTTGAGTTATTTTTAATAAGATAATATCAGATTTACTTCATTCTCGATCGTTCCTTTAACAACAATTCTATATATCATATTAGCTCATGGATGTATGTACGTATAAACTGGAGTTAACTCACTTACTATCCATGGATGCAAACTTCGCTAAAAAAATTGACTAGTAGCATGAACATCCTTTTCATCGATGTACACGGAAGTTACTTCTCGGGCTGCCGTAGCTGATGCAAATAACATGGGAATGGATGGCGGTGTGGGAGCAACTCTTCAACGAGACAGATTAACATTGTCGATACGTCGTCGATGTCGATCAATGTTCGGGACACGGAAACGCATTTGTCGTATATCTGTTAGCGGAGTGACGTTCTACGACCAACGGTCGTAGTTACTAGTTGCTCCGCACGATACTACAAGATATATTCAGAAACATTAGATTGACCAGAATATTTATATATTTAAAAAATAGATTTTTTTATAATTCAATATTTTGCGTTAATCCATTTTTGTATCAATAACAATGGATATTTTCGATGTTTTGTATAATAAACTTAAAAGAAATTCTTATGACATAATAAATAGAAAGTTGGTACATTTCTTATTATTCATTTTTTATTGTAATAAGAAAAAGATTGAAAAACTAAAAATATTAATGAACATTTTTGCATTCTACTTATTCTATTAATTTCGAAAATTTACAATTTGTATTAAGCCTAATAAATAATGGATATTCTCTATATTTAATATTTAATCAAGTTGTCTCAAAAATTTTTTATTTGTGAATGATTTTGTACATTTAATTGTTCACTATGCAAATCAACATACATAAATAATGCTGACTCTCATAGATTTTCATTATTATTACTTTATTACTTTGATTCATTTGATAGTTATCGGTGCTTTGGATATGTATTAGATTTCGGTTATCTATCGCTCTGTTATACACATATCGATGTAAAATTTGGAAACTACGTGCTTCTATTTGGACCAACGTGACTAGTCCGAACCGAATAAATGTGGCGAGTGAATTGAATCAAAATTATTAATATATAACAACTTGATTCCATCACTCGCTGTTCTAATTCTCGTTGATGCCGCAGTGATGTGTATCAACCATAGATCCGACAAATACGACGTAACTTGTTAGAAAGCTCTTTGCCTCCATTATTCTCATCATTTGGCTTTTGTTCTCCCTTCCATAATGGCTCTCTTCTCCTTTGAGCTAATAATGAGTGAACATGATCCACATTAGAAAGCCCTGCCGCTTCAAATGCGGCGCAGTCAAGTACATTGCGAGTAAGCTCTCATCTTGTTCTCCATCTCGTTGGCTATTGCCAACGAGTTACCATTAAAAACCGCTAGTTTTACGAGAGTTTGCATAGTTGGAAAAGTTTATCGCGCGCAAATGCCTTCTCAGCAAATATTACTGCCGGAATAAAAAGCAATAGGTCAAAGCAACTATGGATTGTAAGAGAAACATAATCACAAGAAAAACCGATAACATCAACATGTGCATAATGTTTGCTCAATTGTGAATTGTTTAATTAATTTTAAATTGTAAAAATTTGATGGATATCAAATTCATAAATATTGTAAAACCACGAATATTGAACTATTACATATAAATATTTGATATGAAACTTAATTGTAGATTTTTAATAGGATTAAATTGTTATCATACCGATAATTTGCATCATAAAATCTAGAGGAAATATGAATTTATAATTCAAAAATCTAACATATATAATAATAATTTTACTGAAATATATAATAATAAAGCTAATAAAAATAATTGAATATTTTATGTATATAGTATTTATTTAAGTTCCTAATATAATCTAATATTACAATACATTTTACTTTAATATTATTATTAAATATTTTATTATATGTTTCAATCGTAGCAAAATAAGATAATGGAAATCTCAAAAGGTATATTTTTATCAGTTTGAATCTTTCATCTTTTATAAGGTGAATTATCGTGTATTTATAACAAG
The DNA here is from genome assembly GCF_000204515.1 of Acromyrmex echinatior. The sequence continues at coordinate 794,773 of NW_011626975.1, forward strand.
ATAAGAAGCTCTTTGTATCCGCAAAACAGCAACGAAAACGCAATAAATACTTTTGACAGGAAAAAAGATAAAGGAAAGACAGATATTTACTTGATGCGAAATGGGAAGGAATGAATTGATTCGTCCATCCGGGACGATATTTGATCGATTATCGAAATAATGAACGTCAGTTTTCACGACATATATATATGTGTGTGTGTGTGTGTGTGTGTTGTGTGAAGAGTCCATTGCTGTATTCATTGCTGAGAAAATTGCGGTGGGCTATTAATATGGTTGCGTGCGCTTTTTTCTGTTACAGGTCTCGTGAATGAACGCGAGATGGACGTCTGAATCGAAGCCGTCATGGCCCCGTTTCTATTGATCCTGCCATTGCTGGCATCGCTGCGCTACCTGATACAGCCAATCGGTAAGCGATGCTCCTCTTCAACATCCGCTCGCCGGAAAAATGCAATGGTATCGCGAAAAAGCGAGCGCATCGTGCAGCTTAAATCCCTCGTTTTCAGAAATGCTCTTAGGAAATCCCGCATTTAGTCGACTTGAGTCGGTAATCAATTGACACATTAAATAAATTATCGTGATTAATGATCGTTCTTTCTCGCATTGCTCGAGCCAATAATAAGACTAAGATAGATGAATCGTTTTAAAACTTACAAATACGTGTAAAATGTTCTTTAAATGTTTTTTAAAATTACTACAATTACGATAAGAATTTCCAACAACAATACATTACCTACTATTAAATTCATTATGTCATTATACCTAATTTGAGTTATTTTTATCATTCCTAAAGATCGTCACTTAATATATCATTAATTTAAAAAAGAATGGAATTAAACAAAATTTAATTAAAAAATGTTATTAAAAATTAAATTTGACTCAAAAATTTATTATTTACTGAGTGCATACGTTAATAGAACGATGAAATTAATTGTAAGCAATTCAACCGCAGAAGTAGATTGATTAGATGTGATTTTTAATCATATGTTTTGTATTACATATAATACATTTTAACACACTTGGAATTTAAAAATAATAAAATATCCTTTAACTTAAAGAATTAGTTTAAATTTGTTAATATTTAACAGCGTAAAGTGTCAATAATAATCTTTCTAATTGGTATACATAATTACTTATAAAAAATATTTATTGGTATATATAATTACCTATAAATAAATATCTATAGAAAGTTTTTTGCGATATATGTATTTCTCATTTTTTTTAAACATATTTAGTTATCTATAAGAATAAACGTAGTTTTGCTCGAATGATTCGAGAATATTCTCTAACAATCTTCTATTTACGGATAGTTATATTACTACTTATGTATGTAATAACGCTAAGAGTATTAATGGAGAATGTGAATGATATCAAACGAGCTTTGATAACTATCGAGATGCTTCCGATAAAGGACTTATGTTAGGCAACTCCTCTCGTATTCGTGGAAGCCGAACGGAACTCCGTTGTTTCCCATCCACGATTTATGGTTTTCGTGCACTAACGAGTTCCTCTCTCATGTGATAAGAATCGTCTCGATAACGGTTAATAGCTAGAACAAGAAGCAAAGGGAAAGAAGAAAGAAAGAAGATAAACGGGAATAAGAAAAAACTGCAGATATCGACAGTCATATTATTATATCTTCCACTTTATCACTACTCAAAAATAATTGATATATCAATTGATTTCTGATAACAGTTAATGAGAAAAGAGAAAAACAAATACAAATTTGCGTAAATTACTAGCGGAATAAATATATGTGAATGTTAGAGAATTTTATTGTCAGAATTTTTAAACTTAATATTTAAATTCTCTCTGCTTTGTTTCACATTATTAATTGTGCCATATTTATTCAAAGAAAATTTGATAAGGTATATGAAATATCTTTTTATTAATAAAAATACAACAATGAAAGTAGAGATATAAAAAAATTTTTAAGGTATATATTTTATACAATTCGCGCACACATAATAGATTTTTTAAACATTTCGATTTGATGTTGAAATATTAAAAAGCTGGTTAAAATTCTTATTGATGCATTACAAATTAATCTCCGCATATATTATACTTTCATGAGTTCCACGCTCAAATCCAATACATCAAAAGCAAAATTTTCACGAATATAACCGAAGTTGAATTATAAACTGTAAAGACGTCAGTTCTATTAATTTTATCATTCTTTATACATCTCACAGTTCATTGAGCGCAAATGAAAACGGAAATACTGAATGACGCTGCAACTTGCGTATTACATTCTCTCGCTTATATTAACACGGATTTATCGTCTCGTACAAATTTAGAACGAAACTTTAGCGCACCTTAACGTACATTTTCGTGAATACACCGTGTATGAAAACCGCAACGAAAACAAACGCTTTTACCCGCAAGGCGTTGGTAGTTAATTTACGGTGCGAAGATCCTGATGGTTGCATAAGATAGAGATACAAATCTTAGAATATACCGGGGTCATTTGGCCAACGAAAATGACAGAGTACCAGTCAAATAATATTATCGTTAAAGATATTAGCATGATAGCATCATATTAAATGTATATTTATCATGATAACATCTTTCACGATAATAGGATATTTCAATTAAACTTTGTAATAAATTTTTATGCCATTATCACAGAATTCTGCGTATCATTATTGCAACATGTTAATATCGCTTCTTTACTTCAAAAGTGACAAATGAAGAAATATGATTTTCAAGTTATTACTATAATAAATGAGTTAGATAAAGATTACTGTATCAATCAAAACTAAATTAACTTAACTTCACAGTCTGCCATATAATAATACTTTACTTGTCGTTCTTAAGACTTTCAAAGAATTCATAATGTACCTTTTACAAGAGTGACACATTTTCAGTTGTCTTTTTTTTTAAGTAAATGGAAGTTTTTACAAAAAAACATTAGAATTAAGATTTTGATAATTAAAATTTGAAAAAAATTGTTTTAATTCGAATTTAGTTCATTTTAGCTGATCAAGGTAAATATAAATTGTTGATAATATTTCGAGTTATGTCACTTTTGATGAATTATTCCGGATTTGTCATAATTTTGTAGCATATCAAAATTGTTATGACTCAAAAAAATATATTTTTAAGGGCTGTGAACAAAAATGACATTTATGACATTTGTATTTCTAAGAGTACATTCTTTTTGTTTACATTATTTAACTAATCAATAATTTTCTATTAAATTGCTAGTCTTCCTCCTTTCTTGAAAAACTTATTTTTTTGAGTTGTCAGTTTTAAAGTAAGAAAACAATATTATAATAGTGCAGATTTTAATATATGACAATATGTTCAATGTCAGGCCAGCAAGTCATAATTTTATGAATTCTGCTATCGAAAGATACACGGAAAAAATTTTGCTGAAATATCTGAAAATTTTGAAAATAATTTTATTAGATCCTCAAAATAATTATATAGGCCGCTCAAGGTTTGACCAGAAATATTGCAGAAAGTTTTTCTATAAGCAATTAGCTAAGTGTTTTACGTAATTATTTTGATGGTCCAACAAAATTATTTTCAGATCTACATTTAAATCAAACTTTTAAATACTTCAGCAAAACCGTCCTTTCTGTGAGTGTTCAATTATATTTTTCAAGTCCATTTCCAATATTCCGTGTCATTTATCACAGTATGAAGATAACATTCCACATCTTTCATTGAGAATGATAAGAAAAATTCTTTTATAACGTTGTATCGAATGTCCGGAACAAATCGATTCCCGATGGTACGCGAGAGACTTGAATTCGCACGCGTCAAAATGGTTCCAACGGGATGCAGCTGGACCTGGTTCTTACCATGATAATGCATGATGTTACGGCGCCGGGCGCGGCAGTAGCCAGGGAGAAATACGAGAGGAAGTAACGCAACTTATTGCATCCGCAGATGCGATCCCGCATGAAGGAAGAGTGGTCCGCGGGGGCGGATACGGTGCGATGGAACTGCAAAATTCCAGCACAGCATGCGCCTCATTTTAGACGTCGACGTCTAAATCGTAACGCCCCATGTGTATGGTACTCCTTGGGAACGTCTATTCTTTAGTAGGTCATATCCCTCGACTGCGTTTCTGAATCTTGCGATGGTTTGTTACAAGTTCGCATTACACGTACATCCTCAACTAGCCATATATAATAAATCGAGTGATCTGCATATCGCTTATATCACTCATGTTTTTCTATTCGTTGAACAATAGTTTTACACGAACAACTAACATGAGATCATCTAAAAATATGCATACAACATAGTCTTTTATTAACTATCGAAAGCAATGTCAAATTGACTAATAAAATCGTAGTACCACGAAATGAGAGAGAGAGAGAGAGAGAGATAGATAGATAGATAGAGAGAGAGAGAGAGAGAGAGAGAAAGAGAAAGCAAGAAGACATGAAAGGCATTATTTCCGACAAAACGGAAACAGTGGAAGCGTGCGCGAGTAAACGAAACTGTCGTTGTTTTAACTGCATAGCTAGTGCGGTAATGACGAGTAAACTTAGTTTGTAGTCAGCCCTACGAAACCGATTATATTCTACTGTTAGCTTCATTATTTATCAAAAGAATAGTAAATTATTATTCGATCTGATTCTCTAAAACACAAAAGTCACATTGTTTTGACGAAGATATTCATTCTCTAAGAAATCTTTTAATGAATTTTTTAATTTATATATATTTTAATATTATTTTATTTTATTATTTATTTCAATTATAAGGAATTGTTTGCCTTCAGCAAGAATTTTCGTAAGAATAAAACTAAAACGCATGGATGGTATTCGGCTTTTTCAAATTGTGAATTAGAATTTTATTAATATGAAAGGTTTTCACTCATAGAAATTTAATAGATACTAATCATTTTAATAATAGACACTAACCAATTTATTACTGAAAGACAGTAATTAATTATTTATTTGGAATATTAAAAGTACTAAACAATACTTTTAATGTATAAAGTAAATTATAAAATTAATTATTATTTTTCAATATTAATCACAGTATTAGATTTCTCTCTATGTAAAAATTTTTTTAATGGATTATAATTCTAAAACATTATTTTACTATAGTATTTCAATTATTGTTCTAAAACAATATTTATTAAAAATATATTATTTAACATTTTCAATTAATAAATTTGAAACCTCGATTACATCTTAATTATTCTATGACAAAACGGTGAAACTATTGTCAATTAAATTAACAAATTATCTCTAAGTAACTGCTACCACAACAATACGCTTCTTATGCATAGAAACTACTAGGATGGTTCATTACTGCAAAGTACGTAGTGGTTTCTTCCTTACAAATGGCTACAGTCGATAATGGGACTTGCACTGATTAAACAAAACCGCAAAGAACATTTCAGTCTCACAAAAAAAGTTTCAACGTACAAATTATTCGAATTTCTGATTATAAAATTTAATTAATTTTACTAAGTCCAAAGTTACATGAACTTTATCTATCTTTTGTTATATTGCAAAATTATCTTATTAAATAGCAAATTATTTTTTTTTCGATCAAAACATATCGCAAATTTAATTTGATTATTTAGTATTAAAATAAACTCTGCCAATATTTATCATTCATTTAATACGTGCATACTTAATAAACATTCGAAACAAATATTATTTATTAAATTTCAATAATATAATCCTTATTAATTAAATATTGAATGGAAAAGAGCACGATGGAAACTTAACTTTTACATTTTTCATGCCTTTATTTATTAATACTAATTATTATTTAATATAGCGAAATGAGTAGCATTTTCTGCCTTGACATTAATTATTATAATGATCCAGTAAAAATAGAGAATATTTAAAACATGTTCAGACTGCATACATACATTCGTTCATAAACAACATTTCTATCTTTAATTCGTGATAAATTACGAGATTTATTTCCAGCGACGAACTTATCTTAACCATTTTAATAATGAATTTTCGTCTAACCGATTATTATTCTTTGAAGTCTCCGTAATATATCATTTAGCTTCTTAAGATATTTTCTCCAATTTTTTTTATATTAAAATCTCATATTCGGAGTATTACATTTACTTCTAATTCTCGAAAACATTAAAAGTTGAATATTTATAGTTCGTATTTTAAGATCATTTTAAACATTGTCTTAAGTAATGTCTTAAGATGCTGCTAATGCGACTTATGAGATTTACTTATGACAACTTAAAACTGTTTTATTAAGACGGTTTTAAATATAAAAACTAACTATGAATATATCTTAGAATTAAATACAGTTATTGATATCCAATAATGATCTTTCAAAGTACAAATAAGAATGAAAAATTATTTATTTTTATTTTTTTCGTATTTTTATTTTTTTAAATCTTTCAAGTTCTTTAGAAAAATTTATTTTTAATAATGTGGATTCATTAAATAATCGATCGATATTACATGATGATACATATTACGTGACGTGTTAAAATCTATAATGCCGATCTTCGAGCATTTAAACCTAAATTTTATCTAAGTTGTTTCAATCTTCTAATTTTTCAGAAGATATTTTATAATATATAAATGTCACACATTTTTATTAAATAATACTACACATGTAGAACATAAATGAAATTTCATATCGAAATATTCATACTAGAATGCGTACGCTCTTAAACATTACAGTTATGTATGCTCACGCATGTCGATGTTAGGCAAAAAGTAACATTAAATTCGAATGTCCGGAAATTAAATAATATCGATCTCCATCGCGCTCGCGTGCAAACAGAGCACGTGCTCTATAACAAGCGAAACGGACATGCGATCCAAGCCGTAGAGCAACGTCCGAGAATTTAATATCCCGCTAATTGCGAATATATTGTAAGAGAAACCGGGAAAAGAATGGGAGGAAACGATATCGAATCCCACCGTCAGTCGCGTCGCAACCTTTTAATCGCGGCGCAATTTAAAATAGCATCACAGTGTTTTGATTGCATCGCGTTCCAACCTATCGACGCATCTATCTGATGCAGAAATATTCGTTTCCGATACCGCTATAAATAATAACAACTTCTATTGTCGTAATTGTAAGCTAAGGTGAATCAATAAAATTAAAACATGACTAATTTATACATTCAAAATAATGTAAAGTATTCATGGAAGATTACAGAAAATTAAGGAACAGAGGAGGAAATAAGAGAGAAAAAACGAGAAAAAAAGATATGTAAATTTCTTTAGATAAGTAAGTGCATCATTCATTTTTCTTTATAGTACAACATAAAATTCTGTTAAAAATTAAAACTAACGAGAAATATCGCTAGATAAATTGTCAACACGATATTTTTTTAAAGTATCGTAATGTCTATTGTACATTCGAAGTCTATTAAAATTGATAATTGAATAGAATTTTAAAATTAATCATATTGATATAATTCGAATAATACTAAAAAAAACTGTAGCAAAAAGTAAAATAATTTTTTTCTTGTATCTACTTTAGAGAGAATTGCCATGCTAAATTCGCAAAATTAGTACACCATGTTTTCAATTCTGATAAATTCAATTCTAATTTTTCAATTTGTAATATAAAAAATGCGAAACTTTTTTTATTTTAATAAGGAATTAAAACTATGAAAAGTGTGTGTGCTATTGTAATTATTTTTTTTTATATTAATAGAATAGTGTGTTAACATAAATTTATTATGTGTTAACATAAATCTATGAAGTTAGCACAACATTCTATTAATATTTAAAAAATGACAGTTCGTGTAGCACTTTCTTTCTCTCTTTTTAGTTCTACAGTTCCTTACAAAAATAAAAAAAAAGTTCCTCACTTTTTATATTAAAAAGTCAAAATTGAAAAAGTAGCAATTCCTTGTAACAGAACTCTGTTAAAAAATAATTATAAACTCTTTTACGCATTATTTCATATTTTATATTTCCTCTAACTTAATTTGCCGTTTAAAATTATATAATTTCAGGACAAGTCTCTGAAAATTGGAAATTTATACTTTCCGTACAAATATATTCATATACAGTTATACTCAGTTATATTCACAGTTATATTCATATACATACAGATCAATAAAATCAATATTTATATTAAAAACATTATTTTATAGTTTAAATATAAAACTTGTCTTATTTTATCTTAAATACTTTTTATTATTTAAAATGCTTATTTCTTATTGAAATAATTTTTATTTAATTCTAAATCAAAACCAAACTTTTTATATTATTTCTAAATTAAATAAAGAAAAAATAATCTGTCATTTTTTTCATAATTCTTTTATTTTGTTAAAAAATATGTTACATTCTTAATTTATTGAAAAACAGAGATTATTTATGTTTCTATTAAATCCTGAATACATGTTGGATCTGAAAAATACCAATATCGATTAATTAAAAAATAAATTTAAAATTCCACTTGATCTATCTTAATCACCGAATATTTGGTGAGCGCAAACTGTGCGATGGCTAACGCAAAAATTTTTCGCGAACGAACACTGCCGGCGTTCTGAACCTGTCGAGCAAAGTATAACATCTATGCCTCATATAACGGAATGTACATCGATATTTAACCGGCAATTTATTGTAACAGCAGATAGATGTTCTGACGAAATTTTCACTCTCTGATGAATTTCGCAAGTATAATTTTATTTGTCGGATCAGACTAAAACGCTTGAATTTTCTAGCGAAATATTTCATCCTGGAAGCATGAGCAGACAAGAGAGTATATTATCTTTTGAATAACAATTCGATATTGAGATTTTCTTGCCGTTCATGGTGCTTTCCGTTCAATTATTTTTAGAATATTAAAATGTAACATTTTATATTATTCATTTTCTATTATTCATTTTCGTCACAAAAAATGAATGCACACTGTATATAAAAAAATAGCGTATTATAAAATCTATTAGTGAATTCGGTCATTTGCATTACATTAGATTAGTGGATACTAAAAGTTGCTATACATAAAATTTAAAAAATTAAACGTAAAATACAAATAAGCGAAAATATGATATTTGGTCAAAGCAGGTTTCAGTGTCCAATAACATATTATGTGTATTTTATTGCGTGAATTTCCATATTTACAATTTAAATGTAAAAGCATATAAATATTTTAAACGATTTAAATACCCAGTAATAATATTTTATTTAACAGACTATACATGTATTATTTTATTGTCTAAGTTGATTATATTATTTTACTACATTTATGAACACCTACTTTATATAAAGCAGCCTTTAATGTGTACTAATCCAATAATGCGAGTGACCGAAAATTCACCATATATATATATAGAAAAATTATGAGAATTTCGAAAAAAGAGGAAGGAGAGAAGGGGGAAAGGGGGAGGAGAGAGAGAGAGAGAGAGAAAATCAGACACAAAAATCGATTGCAAACTTATTAAAAAGTTGAAATATCTTTGAATAATTTTGTTTGTCAAATACTTACATTCTATTACATATTTGTCTAACATTTGATTCTGTGCATTTAAACGATTTACGAGAAACAAACTTCAAATTTGATTTATAAGATCGGATATTGTCCTAGATTTCTGTCAAGTTTAAGAGAGATGACAGTTAGGAAAATGTCATCTTCCAGATTAGTAGTTTATCAAAAATAGAGCATTATCCTAAGTGTCAGCAACGGGATTGATAGCAAAACGACGCGACGATATTAAGGATCGTATTAAAAATCGCTCCGTCTAAATAGACCTTTATGCTGACGGCTCAAGCACACGACGAGACCTTTGTATGATGGTGGTCAAAGCCCTTTCGCTATCGATCGTGTCCGCTCTATCGTGAATAGTTGGTAACTTTAGTCGTTGAAGTTGATCAATCGAGCGATAGCCACGATGGTGCAGCATGCAGATAGACGTATTAATACATATGAAACTGTATATATTAAGACATTTAATAGTGGATCAGTCGATTTCTCCATTCAAAGTGAGTTCAATAATTTGGAATTAGTTACATTAAAATCACATATATGTTAATAGCGCAACAATAATGAATATCCAGCAATAATGCAGCAAAATAAATAAAGAAAAGACCAAATATCGTTGAGACCTTGGTGCTTACAAATAATATTTAATTCTTGGCATTGTTTTAAAATATTTATTAACATTATTATTAAATTAATCAATGTAATTTGTAATATTTCCAACTTCCAGTTTATAATTACTTTTTCGACGAATCGAATCGATGCGCAGATCGTTCATAAAACTGAAAAATATTTGTATATCTATGTATGAAGTATTAAACATCAAGATTTACTTTCATTAAAAATAGGATTTTTTTTCTCTTATTTGATTTATTCTTATCTAATTCCCATTTATAATTATTAATATTCACCTATATGTAAATTTTAAATACACCTTCCAATTATAAAAACGTGTGTCAATTATTGTCGAACTGAAACTGACATACATAATAATTTCACAAATTGATTACCAATTTAATAATGATGCTAGAATTTTAAAACACTGCAAAGAACTTGTTGCGTAAAATATCACCCCAACCGATGGAACTTAAACTTCCCGACTATCCGGGGCGGGCATCCTTTTCAATTTCAATGTGGCAGCAACTTGCAACGTTCCTGCAATATACCTGGAATGTTGCAACATTACTGTAATATTGCTGGAATGTCCCGTGCTATCCGGGATAATAATCTTATTCTTAACCGTAATGTGTGAGCTAACGATGATTTTATTATTAGTATTATAGCGCCATTCAACTCCAACAGCGTTCAGTGGTCCAACATTCGCGTTTATTGTTTCCGTAAATATTAAAGATTCTTCGAGAGAGTTTCGGACTGGGTTATCTATGTAAAATGCACACACAATGCACATTCACGTTTGCCTAGGAACTGTTTCGCGCAAGCTCGACAAGTAACTTCGTGCGATTATTCGCGCGTATCCTACGTATATCCTACGTCGCCACGTGTAAAGCACCGACGGTCGTAATTAAAGCGCGAGCGGATGATTAATCGCCTGATACGGAATCGCGAGACGGAATCTTGACGTGCAACGTAACCCGGCCTTTCCATTGGCCTCACCCTTCACCCGTCCGCTGTCGTATTCGAAATGCAACCCCCGGCGTCGGTTGCAACTGGGTCGTCGGCAATTACGCTAGTCATTCACTCGGCTATGCGAAGATAAGGAGAGGAGGGGAGGAAGGAGACAAGGGATTATTGCGGCGAGTTTGGAATTTAAGATTCGCTGTGCATGTGCAAGTCGCAAGAGAAATTGTTTTCGTCTTTCTTTGTTCGCATATCACCCTTTCTATTGCAGTATACGACTGCTATTTCATTTGTGCGTTTTTGTCGTTCGACAAATTCTTCAAGCCTGTTGATTGGCTACAGAATAGAGAGATCCGAGAATCTCTCTGTCCTGCACTTGTCGTATGACAAAAACGCATAAATAAAATAGCATTACTATTATACATTCGAGTTGCCATTATCCCGGATTACGTTTCTCTCTTCGCAGCTCGTTAAAATTTTACACTCTTACAGTTAATCTGTCACTACTGCGAGAGAAATGATCGTTTCAGGATTTTAGGATTAGTACAACAATAATCTACTTATTACGATGTAATATAGATTGTTCAAAATTTTTAGGAATATTCACGAATTCATTAAATGATGTGACAATATTTTTGATATTTCTACATGAAAAAAATGAAACAATTGTAAACGAAAATTTTTGCATGTTTCTTAAAAATAGAAATCTGTATATTTTAGAAAAAATAAAAATTACAACAGTGTCAGAAAAATAACTTAAAATATTTCTAAAATTACATCAATCATGGTCTATCATTTATAATAGCGAATTAGTAAATGACAACTTAAATTTAAGTTTCAATATCATCGTTATCCCGTTTTGAATTTCATTATAAAATATTTTACCTTTAATTTTACCAATTTTATTCAATATTTTGATTTTGATTTTTACATAAATATTGTACACATCGAAAAAAAAATAAAAATGAGAAAGAATTATGTAACATGATATTAATATAATATAGTTGAAAGCAATAAAAAAATATATTTCTTCACATATTAATAATACATATAATCATATATATTATTGTAATATGTAAAGAACTTACATTTTTTTTTTCCTCTGTTTTAGCTAATAATAATTTTGTTTATTTATTTCATAACTTGTAATTAATCGCAATTGATGAAAAATAAAAATTATTTGTGGTATCTAGGGCATATTGCTTTTCATGTTCATGTACACGCTTCACTAGCGATGTTGACCGCATACAGAGTCCGACGACGTAAACCTGTTGACAAGCAACCAAGAGCAACACCTGTGACATCAGAATCCGTGTAATAATCTGTCGTTCTATATCACGGCGCGACCTCGTCAACTTGATATATACGCGGAGCATAAAATACATCTACACATGCATTCCGAGATTCAGACCTGGATCCAAAGATATTACGAAGATTATATATGACAATTCTCAAATACAATGTCTCAATGGAAGATAGAAATGTACAATAAAGGAATAAACTTGCTAGGATATTAAATACATATATACTACATAAAATTATATTTTCGCGTATACACAAGTCGTAATAAATACAAAATATTTTAAACATTTATTTAAGATTTTATACATTAATCACTTTTACTATTATTATCAAAATGCTTTTTTTTACTAATAATGCAAGTAATAATAAATATTATTGACAAATAAATGATATGGTTTTTCGGCTTTTTATATACATACTTATTATATACATACTGATATAATTACACTACGCATATACATAAATAAATTTTAATGGTATTAAAAAATTAATATAAAAAATTAATTTAAAAAATACTATACAAAAAAATAAAAAAGAAAAAAGGTTCAAAGTTATATTCATGTTACATTCATATTATGATTATATTATAATCATTTTCACTCTATTCTTAATCTTTCAATGTAATTACCACAGTTTTACTTTTTCCTTAAAAAAATAATTAAAAATTTTTGATACATTTTTTCAAAAAATAACCAACAGTTAAAATATAAAATATAAAAGAAAAATAACATATCTCATTTTTTCTATAAATTCTCTTCTATAAAATGAGATTCCATAAAAAAACTGAATAAAAAAAAGAATATTATTATCCTTAATGTTTTCGAAAAAGCAGTCAACAGTTTACAACATTTTGCATGGACTCTCACATAATATTTCTTAATCTAAAAAATCTCTTGATTTATGCTGTAATATTACCTTTGATGCTCTACGCAACATTTTCGCATGATATCTTTCGATTTATGACATGGTTTGAAGTTAGATACACGGATGGGTCGACAAGGGAAGTTCCGACACACTCATGTACCAGAAAGCTGGTAATCTCGTAGAAGAGGATATACAGTGGAATACTTTGCGAGCTGTCATATTATCGTTTCTGCATATGCATAAGCGCAACGGCGATGTAATGCAACGTGTATATCTAAAAGCGCTTCGTACTTTCTGAACATGTAACGCTCAACACGGCAATTTTCAATAGCATCAACTATTCCATATTCGTGTACACTTCGGGAATTATCCGCACGAGAGTAATTACGTTGTTCACTCGTGTCGTGGTATTGCATCTTTTAAATAGCAATTAAAGACCATTTTTGTCCGTGCTATTTCTTCGTATAATGTAAAATTTGTTAACAATGTTATAAAATGTTATTTATACAGAAAAAACGGAAATATATAAAAATTAATTAAATACAAATCTGATAATAATTTCATTGGACTATCAAAATAATTATGAAGGATACTTGATCTGATTGTTAGAACATCAAAATTTTTACAACATTTTTATTACTCATGCTTGAGTTTTCTATATAATTATTGTGAACCAATAAAATTATTTTCAGAACTGTGTCTAACTAAATTTTTAGATACTTCAGCAAAATCATTTTTTCTATGCAGAAAAAAGTAAGTTGAAAATTAGCTCCACGATATGCGTAAAAATTTTATGAAGTGTCTGGAAATATTCCGAATTGTAGCCGTTTCTTTCTCCATTCAAACTCGATCATGCGAGAAATACATCACAAAAGACGATTTAACCTCGAGCTACTAGTCTCGATATATTCCAGCCGGTATTCCACAATCGATAGAATCACATTTTCGGAATACTTTATCACTCCGACATATGTAGCGCGCCGCGTCGCGTCGCGTCGCGCCAGTGCGGCCATAGGCATTGTCCAATACATTCCGAATGAGCCTGCCGACGCTTTTCGCGAGGAAAACTGCCTGTCCCATGACACGATAATATTTTTAACACATTCGGTCATAAAAATTCCATCTAGCTCCGACGCTAGACGTGAGTATCTCGATCCCATGATGCAGCTCGGCTCTGTACGCGTCACTGGCAACCCACGTCAACGGTGTATAATATTCTCTCGGACCAACGCAATACAGTTTACGATGTGCTTCGGTGCTCACGCCAAGTCGTTACACACAGACCTTCGTTAACCGGCCCGGAAGCGACCAGCGGCCGAAGCATAAACTTCCACTGGAAACCTTATAATAGAATCTGGCCACGAGCGATTTTGTCAAAATTCTACGAGAGAGAAACCTGTCGATATTGATATAGGTCTTTTAAAGAAATACTCTCTTATTTCTCAAAAACTAAACATTAATATAATTTTATTAATATACTGATAAAAATGTGATCTAATTAGATAATTAAAGAATCGCAAAAATTTATAAAAATACAACAACACATATTTTTCTCTCTTGTAGGATTTCGACAGAATTTCTCGTGATTTCTGATTCTGTTATAGCATCTCTAATCTACACGAGTGATAACTCATGGAATCGACAATGCGTGGACAGATGCATTGCAATGTCTTGAAAACGATTTACGATGTAAATCGTAAGACAACTAACCAAAATTTTCGCAGAATCAGACTGGACGTAATCGCGAAAAAATACAAAATGATGAGCGTCGGAAACAGCAAATCGATTCATAAAGGAGAAACTTCAGCTGTTGTTGAGTGGAACATGAAATGAATTTGCGATATCTATTTACTCACGGATCTTCGACGATTCATTCTCATGCTTATTCAATCCCATTCGTACCTTGACTCGTATAAAAGTCAATTCGAGTAAGCAGTAAGTCACGAGCGATCCACCGAGATAGATAACGACAGTCAAGCGACAGATCATCCTCTGGAGGAAACAAGATGTCGCACACGATAAAGAGTTAATCAATGTATTCTTTCAAAGCAACGCAATCTTTTTAAAATCTTTTCATGATTTCAAATTTAGTCTGATGACAAACCATATATCACCAGATTCATTATACACAGTTAAAAAGTTCGTATTAATTCGACGTTAAAATATTAGATAATGAGCAAAATTACAATAAGAGATTGATTAATCAGAGATGATTAACATAAAACAACAGAATAATAGCATTAATCATCTCTAATATATCTCTTCGTTCATTTTCCCATGCTAAAATATTTATTTCATTTCGTTTTTAAAAGCACAGACATTGTGAGTTCTAATCTTGTAACTATGGGAGAGATTTTCGATAGATAACTTATTGTGGCTTTCCTAGATACTGCAAAAAATAGATTGGCATCTTCCAATTTTGTATGCGTACAACGAGCAGTACTAAATATGTAATTTTGCATCTATTATCGCTGAAGAAGATTAGAAGATTAACCGAAACGTACGAGATTATTATCAACCAATGATTTTTGTTTGTTCTGCAGCTCTATAAAGCTAGCAGGAAATCCAAATCAGCAGAATTAAATCGGACCTATCGGAATTTTTAATATTCATTTTGTACTGACGCTAATCATCTAATTTTTGCTTGACAAAAATTCTTAGTTCGCAATCAAAAATTATTACTTTGTAAATGTATTTTTATACATAGCCTTCGCTTTCTGTAATCATCTTACTTATACGCTTAGTTATACATGTGAACGGTACAGTAGGCACTATTTTCGCAGTTCGATTGCTATTCCTTTAGAAATCGATGACCGAGATCGACTAAAGATGACCACTATCTTACGAGAGAGACTCGATCGCTACTGTCAAAATTAATACTTTGTCATAGCTTCTCTTTAAAAAAAAAAGCTTCTTGGGGAAAAAGCGATGTGCACTTAAAAAAAATCATCAAAATTTATAATTGTTAATTGGAAATTTATTCCATCTGCCGAAAAACCGGAGGTTCGTTAAAAAAGTGGGAGTTTTCCATCGAAAACTGGAATAGCGGTGGTAATAAATACTTCTCTTTTACAAATTAGGAATTGAGAGAGCACAGGAAGAAATTTATAAGAAAACTAGAACACATGGTAACGCAAGAAATGACGTAAACAAATAAAATGAAAAATTTTATAAACATAAATGTCTTCTCAAAATATTTGAAAACGATTTTTAAATGTATAATGCTAAGACTTTTTAAGTGAACATTTCAGATTTGATGTCCATGTTTTGAAATATTTGTCATTTAATCACTCTTTTTTAACACATACCCAAAATGTATGCAAATATCTTGCTTTATACAAACTCTATTTTTACGAAATTTTTGAAATTTAAGATCAATAATAATAAATCCTATACCTTAAATTCTTTAACAGATTTGGCCGAATAATATGTATTTTAGCGAATTTCTCCTCGTCATCAGTATCCTCCGATATCAACAACGTGAACCGATATTTGATACGTGCTTTGTCCATAATGCGACGATATTACGCTCTCAATGCGACGAGATATCGTACCCATTATAAATGCCTATTATAAATGCCCATTATAAATATTCGATCGATAGCGTACCCGATATCGCGCCGACATACAAATGATCGTCCGCTCGGCATTTTAATATGCTGTTACGGATTACAACGCTGAGATTGCTACGAGCGACGTCGATGTAATTTCCTCTCGTCTCTTTATCCATTGTTCGTAGCGTGCACGCGAACGGGAACGCGAATCGAACTTATAGCACGATCGAATGGATCTACGCAATACGCGACGCAGCCATTACCGATTCAGTCAGTTCTAATCTGAACTAATCATACACATGTATGGTAACGTAATCTCCAATATCCTCGGTCTATATTGAATATAGGTGTAAACGCCAGAGGGAAAGCCGGAATCTCTACGCTTTAGTTCAAACACGTGCGCGCTGACTGCTCAGATGACTTCTTGTAATAATGAAGAGATAAACGCGGATGTGACACCTAACATCCAGCAAAGCGAGGCCACAGGCCGCTTAACCAGTTAAATTTCAACCAGCTAGTTGTAATTTTCCACTACAAATTAAACTTGACAATTAAGTCACGCGTTAAATTTGTTGAGGTAAAATTGTATATTTAACTAAAGAAAATTCTACTAAAATTCTCTAATAGCATTGATACATAATTTTTTTTTTTCGTTAAAATTCCTTTAATACAGATTTAACAAAATTTTCTTTAAAAGTATAACGCGAATTTTAAATCACATTAAAAACATTTTCTTACTAAAGAGGAATCATCATAAAATTTACCGTTGCAAGAGCACGATAATTGCGCGATTTTTTATTAACAATGAAATTTTAATGAAATACACACATTCAGATTGTACTTACTTAGATATAATATTTCGGATTATATTTGTGTATTAAATTCAAATATTATTATAATTTCAACAAATAACATGTATCAAGTTTCGTAGGCGCGTTTAAAAATAAACCATTATTATATTGCACGTGCTGTTATTGAATACAATAATTACATTAATCATCCTTTTACACAATAATCATTTTCCGTTCGAATGTTATGAAATTCGAAGCGGCGCGCTCAATGGAGGAAGAAGAATGTGTGCTTATATAATGCAAACATGATTGGAAATTATTATTAATATAATGAAAGAAAAGTAAAATATTGAAAACATCAATTTTCTGAGTATACAGAAATATATTTTCATAATAACGATCAATATGCAATCATGTTAATTATTTGATAAAAATTTTACTTTATTATGAAAATCAAAATTATTTCTGTAATATCGCAAGCGTATAAACGAAATCTTTTAAATCCTTTTTCAATTTTATGATGCAAACCTTAAATTTTTTTAACAAATCTTTTATTGATAAATAATACTTTGAAAATTTTTTTTTATCAAATCAAATCCTTTTTTTTCAACTCTCGAAAATGTTCGGGACACTCGATATATTCTTGACTTGTCTACTTCAAAATCTATTTCCGACTTGAAACTCTATGTCAACTTTTACAGAATTCTCTTATTAACGAATGTTCAATTGAGTACCCATTGAAAACTAACAGCTCATTAAAACTGAAAACGATTTGACAACCACTTCTAGCTACTGAATGCTGAACAGAAGAATTAAGAGCTTAAAGATTTTAACGAATATTATTTAATTAGACAAGAAAACCTTCCCTATCTAATTTATATAATTATCACCGAAATCCAACAATTAAATTTGGATTCCCACGCGAGTGCTCTCCAGATATCATGTTTTCCTTGAATATAAGCCAAAAAGCCCAGTGGAATAGTCTCCCTGAGGAAAAAGGAGAAGTTTCACTTTTTGAAATAAAAAATAAATCTAACATTACATTAGATTCATAAATGAGATAAAAGATGTATGCAATTAACTACGTTGATCTTTTAGATTGATCTTTGTCAAATCGATTCTTTGACATTTGATTTTTTTTATGACTCCTAACTTATAGTTACGACTCGAGACGATTTAAAGAATTTAAAAAATCGATTCTTCTGCTAAGGTCGAGCATCGTTAATGTAAAAGTTCTCTATCGAATATTTACAGATGGCGTAATTGAACGAGGCGATTCGATAAAAGAGACCGACCCAGTTGATCCTCGTGCGAGGTCAAAATTCATCAAAGATGTTTTAGCACAAACTGGCGGAAACGCACTGCTGCCCTGCCAATTCAACAGTCCTGGAATAGTAAGTACATATAGTTGACGACACGCAAATATGTACGTTTAATATGAATATACGCGCGCGTATATCGTCATTGTATGATGCACATACATTATACACACGGAGGAAGTTATGCTTGTGTGTAACTGTATGCATACGACATGTACGTCATACGTTATTCACAGGTTGGTAACTCGTTACTTGTATCGAAGTTACAGTTAGAGTAAGTTTTTTTCAGTAACTTAAATTTACTTTTTCCTTTCCATTTATAACTGTAACTTAACTTAATTACTTTTTTTTATAACTAGTAACTAATTTAACAGTCACTTTGTATTAAATTTACTCCAGAACTGTATATACTAAATTAAGTATTCTTCAAAAATATATCGTCCGCGCTAGAATGGCAGGTTACCCCCGGAAAGTACAAATTTTCGCGTGCAATTTCGTTCCTCGCGAAAACAGGTCGAGTACAGAATGGTTTGTCTATGGAGAGGAAAGCTAGAGTTCTCAGCGCACCGACCACTCGCGGTTGACGCTCTTGCAACATTAATACCACGAAATTGCATTCCAGCCAGATAAGAGTCCACCCCTTCTTTCATTTTATTCTCCTTGCTCAACCCTTGCGATGACCTGGAGGAAAATCAGGCCGATACAGTGAAATATAATAATGGTAAAACAAGGATAGATCATGCGAAATATGAATCTTTGGAAGAACAATATTTGTAATCTGATACAGCCTGTCATGTGCAAAAGATTAAAAATGTAGCAAGGATTCTGCAAGATTATGCAATATGAGACACATTGACAAGATACTCACTGAGAGAAAGGATTTTGTTAATTTAACAAGTTAGTTACAAATTAATTAATTTAACTAGTACCTTTAACAAATGATCGATAAATATGTGACAATAAATTTTGTTGTTGTGATTGCTGCTAGTCTGCTATATCAATCAATTATTAGTAACAAAAGCAAACTATATAGAATCTAACTATCTTTTGGATAGACTTTAGGCTTGTTTATAGAAATTGTGATGATCATGGAATTTTAAGTTATAGAAAATTAACCAAGCACAGTCAAATATAGGAAGAATACTTGCTAGAATTGATCAATTTCTTACAATTTGAGACTCTGCAACCGTCTACGACGGTTTATATGTGTGTATATATTAGGTGTTGGAATTAATTCGTAGCGTTTTACAAGTGATGGGAAGTACTTTCATTAATGTATTTTTTAATGCTCATGTGAAATAAATAACATTCTTTCATTAAAAAACGCTACGAATTAATTCCAACACCTAATATATATATATATAAACCTCTTATTTGCTAGCGATACTATTAATTATTTGTTACGTTGATGAATTAATTTGCAATCGTAATAAATTGATCGTTTTTTTAACTATCACATTTGTTTTCTCTTGATTTTCTATAACAAAATCATTTCTCTCAGTGCTTTAGTAAAAATCAGAAGCTTTACTTAAATCAGATATTTCACTTTTAAAAAGTTAACCTCATCTTTCAAAAAATAAAATTTTTATTGTACGTATACATAATTCTGAATATACCAAATTTTTTATTTTAACAAAGGTCTTTAATTTTCGATTGTTCAGGAATCAGAAATTATTAATGCTATAACAATTTTAAGGGAAAAAGCGCGGTCTGTACGATTCTCTGACATATAGAACGTTGACAAATTTTAAGTATACATTTGTAAAGCAGAGTAAAATGAAGGAATATAAAAGTGTATCGCGAATTCTATGTTCATCGTTATTACATTTGCTTGCATAATGCCAGTCGCAATGCACCTCGCGATTCCGTTTGGAAATTCCATTCGTGAAGCTTGCGGCTTAAATAGAATGTTTGTGTTTATAATACAGCAAACAAAAGAGCGATTAGACTTGTAGCTAGCAGCTACGCTTTGCCTTGATTATTATTTTATAAGAAATTATGAGAGAAATTATATTGCTTTATGCAAAAATGTTGTTTGATGAATAATAGTGATGAAGTCGAATTAAAAGCTATCTTGACAACAATAACTACCAGATGCGATATCTTTTTTGATAATAAAAAATAGTACTTGTATAAATAATTTTATATACATATATCGAGGAAAGGAAGAGTTATGGAATATCATCACTTTGTTTTATTAAAATAACTTAGTAAATATAATTCATATAATTAATTTTGGTACAAATTTATTAGCCATAAGAGTGATACAAAAAATTGAAAAGAGAAAAAAAAGATATCGCGGTTATGGAATGTATAAGAGGGCGAATATGGAATATTACAATTAATATACAGTATTTTACATGTGTGTGTGTCGGATACTTTCACATTTTATTATTAAATTTAAATTCAATTATATCATTTGAAAACCACATTTGAGGCCTCCAATTTTTTGTAAATTATGTTCATTTTATGTATCTAAAGAAGTTCTATCTATAACATAATTAGTATCACTCTATGGCTAATAAACTGAAATTCTAAAATTAATACCAACATATTTTTCAAAATTACGTATGCAGAAAGCATGATTTCGCTGAAAAGTGTAAAATTTTGCTGAAACACAGAAAATAATTTTGTTAGCTCATTAAACTAATTGTGTTGAAAACTAAAAAATGATGAGCAATGTTAAAAAATTTGTACGTTCTAATAATTAATTTGAGTTTGCATCAAAATAATTTCGATGGTTCAACAAAGTTATTTTTAGATCTGCATTCAGCAAAATTTTAGATCTTTCAGCAAAATTCTTTCCATGTAAAGAATACACATCTATAAAACTGTCTGTGTTACATGCAAATCTGAAATGCAGCTTTTACAACAACACAGTAAACACTAATAACTAGTAACCATATTATAACGTCCAAGCAGACTGCGAAGTAAGTTTTATGGTTGAATGCAGTACAAACTATAAAAAATATTGTAATAATATTCCACAATCAATCACTTTCTTTCCTTTACATAATTTTTCGAAATGTTCATAAACACTTTCATGCGAAATGAACATACAATTTCGCGACGATACATCAAGGCACTCAATAAATGATGCAATCCGATTCATTTCAATCTTTTTCCTCGCGCCGTTTACGAACGCAGGCAATTAGAGAGGGTCAAATTTAATGATAACCATGAGTGCGTCAACAGAAATGTCGTCGTGTAATTGTCAGTGCGGCCACTGTCGACCGATCACAATTAGACCTGAACTGCCTGCAGGGTAAACTCAACAACTATGTCGATCCAACGCGGTTAGCCGTTTGTCAGAGGCTGTCAAACTGCCGCAGTCGTGGTAAAAAAAAAAGGAGAGAGGGATCCGAATTAATTTCCTCTGCTTCTCCCGACGATAAATGCTACGCGCTCGGCGTTGTTCCGGCGAAATAACGCAGGAGCAATTAATACGATCGGAATTTGTTCGAAAGTTAAAAATCGGGCCGATCGTTTATACGAGACGAGAGCAAATGATTGAAGAGAGTACGTGTGCAATCTGCAACACCCTTCGTCTATCCGTTGGACAAGGATAGATTACTCCGGTAATCAATTTTGCCTGAAAGGGCTCGATATCATACACACGTCGCAACAAAATAATGAGATCGCCGCATCGAAATTCGTCGACGATTGCGCGTGTAACCAAGTAATAACTCTCGATTAAAACGTGTTAAATTGTCAAGAAATGAAGCCCGATTATGCATCGGATGGTTTGATTAAATTGATTACTCATGTATCTGCTATTAATCTCATGAAATTATATTTCTATTATTCATTTATCTACATTTTGCTGTAATATACAGGAAAGAAGATAGTATTGCGCAGCACATCCTATTTTATCTTTAATATCCTACTAATTTCCAACATCGATAAATGTATTTAATGATATATATTAATTAGTAGACAATTTAATAGCACAGTACAGTAAAACTAATACATAAAGAGATAAGAGATATTCTATGAAAATGTATCTTAAGTACAAGTTACATGGAAAGAATGATTTTATTGAAGTAAAATTTAGATATAAATTTAGATATAAATCTAAAAATAGTTTTATTAGTCCATCAAAATAAATATATTGAACGCTTAAGCTGATATGTCAGAACTTTTTGAACCACTATTATCATTCTCTCTGAGCGTCCATCATATTTTAATAGCATAATTATTTTCATATCTGTACCTATCTAAATTTTTAAATGCTTCAGTAAAATCGTTCTTTCCGTGTACAGAAAATTAACAAAAAATAATTTACTGATAATACAAAATCATGTAAAGCGACAATAATTCAATCACAGTTAATCAATATATAAAACTGTGTTTTAATGAATATCGTAGAATTGAAAAGGAATTTCAATTCTACAGAATTTCATTTCACATTATCGTAAGAGTATCATTCGTATATAAAAAGGTATTATGTTGTTGCTAACCTCGATTTTCATATCTCACATGCTAGAGCCAGACAATATTAACCGCGCGATCGATAGGGCATGACAAAAAGCTAACAAGAAGGGAATGAAAAGTAGATACCACTGGAATGACAATGCCATTCGTGCGGTCTTTGAAGTGCCAAATTCCAGCACTTCATTCGGCGTCAGCGAGGAAATTGCATGAGAGAATTGCGTTTCCTTTGTCCTTTAAACCAGAGGGTATCGCAGGTTGCCTTTGACCTGTCGTTGACCATTACTATTCAGACATAGGATACGTCCAATTGAGAATCCGATCCTGTTGTAACAAATCCATATGATGATGGACGAATTATGTCTATATTACATTACGCGTTATACTATGTGTGTTATATATTTTTAATATGATATTATAAATATCATAAATATTATAATTAATAAAAAGTATAATATAAATAAGAATACTTTTTTCGTAATAAATTATTTACAGATTTTAAGATTTCTATCTAATTACTAATCTTTAAAAATGTTTATTAGCGTAAAAAAATTATTAAATTGTTTGTTATTTAATAAAGTGATATTACTATTTTGATTACTATTTCTGCTCATAATGGTGTTTCAAGATAGAAAAGGATTTCGACGTGCAATGTGCAGAATCAGATATTATAAATTCACATAGAAATATAGCCGAGAGATATTCTTAAAAATGATCATAAAATTCTGCTAGAACTAATGAGAAATGGCATAATGAAACTAATCTTTTCGCATCTAACGGCGCCAAATGTATTATATAATGTGGTATCAATATACATGCGTCACTTAAATCATATTGGACATCTTCAGTCAGATATCGTTCGTCAAATTACTAATTGTAAGCCAGAAATGATCCAACATGAGAACGGCAAATAAATTGCACGTGGACATGGAAACAGCTTTACGTTCAACAGCGACAGTCGCTGATATAATTACAGTTTAAGCTTCGGTCCCATCACTGACTATTAGTACGTGCAAACGGAATCTAGAACTGCTTTCTAATGCAAACGCCATATCTAGAACAGACCGGACAAATCGAGTTAGCGTAATTCTTGCCAATTTGTTGACGCGTCAATTTGTAACTACGATGAAATCCCCGATGAAAGCATCTATCTTCATTTGTCTGATACTTTTATACCAAATTTGACATTTATTTATTTTATTTAAAAAAATGTATGGTGCATACATTATATATATATATATATATATACAAGAAATTGTCGATCAATCATCGTGACATTAAAATATTCCAAAAATAAGAGACTTATTTCAACTTTCAAATATCAATACATCACATAATTGATGTTTTTTATAAAATCCTTGCACACACAAACACACATACAAACACTATAAATATTATTTTTAAAGCACAGTTGAAAGATTCAAAATAGAATCAATAGTAGAATTAATGGTTAAAATATAAACTCTTAAATTAAACTCCTTCCTTTGAAAAAATTCATGGATATACATTCATGAATATATATCTTCAGGTTTATTATAGAGATCTTTTTTTTTTATTTTTTCTTTTCAAATTTGTTGTATCGAGAATTTCTGGTTGTAAAAGACAAAACGCATACTGTATCACAATCCATATTATTTCGAGCCCCCCCCCGTCTCGCTGTATATCTATATAAGGCTGCGTTCACTTTGCGCTTGCAACGTTTCAATTTCATCTTTGTTGTTTATCAAATATTAACAAAGACAAATGATAAGTGCTTATAAGTGCTGCGAAAGAAAACGAACGCAGTCCTAATCTCGCACTTCTGCTTTTCCGGCTTTCGAAAGTTTCCGAAAATTTCGCTCGTCGGACGAGCACGTGAACAAAGAGCGAAGATCAATTTCACGCCCGGGATGGGAAAATGGGGTAAGTGGATAGATAAGGGCGTGAGCCCGACGTTGGGCTAGCTGCCTAAGCGAGAATGTGATCACGGCGGAGCGAGAAGGGACCGGTTACAAGGGAAAAGGGGAGACAGAGAGAGAAGGGAGGCAAAATAGCAATGGCGTGAGAAGGAGGTAGGAGTCGAAATTTTCATCCCTTCCGTTTACCCGCTTTATCCCTCGCCACCCCACTCACTCGCCACCAACGATCTCACCACCCTGCTGCCTGCTCAGACCGCCTCATCCCGCTTGGTAGCCTCGTTTGGAGCACACGTGCCACTGACAGCAGTTAATTACATCGCCGCGGAGTCAAAGAGCGGGATAGAGAGAAAGATAGAAAGAGAAAGAGATGAGAAACGGTGAAACGGTGGGTTAGCGGGGCAGGAATAGCGCCCTGGACAATTGCATGCCGCCATCAAAAGTTGAAGTGACCGGAAGAACTCCCTCGGCATCCTTCGGTATATTCCGGTGTCCTGGCTCGCCACCGATTTCGGTGCCGACTGACTAGGATCATTCTCGTACCCAGGCAAATGGGCGTTTCAGCAGCAGAGGTATTCAAACTCGTGATGGGCGGAATCTCGCTTAGATTTCTTTGAAACTTTAATTCAATATCCATAACTGATAGCGTTAATTTTTAACCAGCACTTGATACCGTAAAGACATATACATGGTTCAATTTCAGAAATGCATTAAGTGAGTTTATATGAAGGAATGATTTTTTTAAATTCAGTATATATGTTGTATTAAGTACATATGTCAATTTTACTTTTCATATTTCATTGAATAACGTTACATACGAAGCGTATAATATCTACTATAAGAAAATTACGTCATAAGAATATGAATAGAATTATAATGAGACATACAATTGATAAAATTATAGATAAAGAGTAAAGAGAAGTATCATCAAATATTATTTTTTTATGATTCCCGCAACGTACAATGCACATTAATGTACAAAAAGAATTTAGGCTATTTTTCAATTCACATTTATTTTTTAAATAATGTATAATATATTATAATAAAACATATTGTGCTATTTTATCAGTTGTCAAATCATTATATAGCCATTTCCAAATTATTAAGCACTCTTGTAAGTTTATTAATATATTTTGATAAAAATAAATACAAGTTTTATTTGCTAATAACAATTGTTAATATTTAATATTTTATTACGTTTGCCTTTTATTTTATAACTTTTGCAATTTTTTTAAATTTTGCACTAATTTTTCTGCAAATAAATTTTGTTATTTTTCCTCATCTTTCCGTAATCGCAATTTATGTCTTGTTTGAAAGTGTGTCTCAAATTATGAATCTTTTTCTTTAAGTAAACTCATAAATGTTCATTCATGTCAAAACTTTGTAGAGACCGATCTACGACCGATCGATTTTATTTCTTTTAATCACGTTATATTAGCATAGCATTTATAAACACCATTAAGTATCTAATAAATTCTAAAAAGTATACATGCATAGATGTCAATTAATTTCAAGAGTCGTTAAAAGAAAAGTATAATAATTCATCATTTTTTAGAAAAATATTAATTAGGGTGCTTAATAATTGTGGACACAGTTGTAGTTTAAATGACTAAATTCACAATTTATTCGCGATCTTTTACAATACACGACGTCACTGAGATCACAAATGCTCTTTGTGATCTCGCGTGTCAGGTGACAGTTGGTCACGTACATACAAGGAAGAGGGCGAGAAATTAAACGTTTGCTCATCCCAATTTCCAAGTGGAGATAATTAGATAGCGGAACGGCCTACGAGAAAGGATCGGTCGTATCCAAAAGTTTACACGCGCCGGATACCGCATGCACGACCGCTCCGAAGACTTCCCGTTAGTTTAGATTCGGCAATTAAGTGCGAACCTCCCCATCTACCGTCCGCTTTCCGCGCCTCGCAACAGACGATTAACTCTCGCTGCTGCGTATAATTTCTCTAGGCTGCATCGAAGATGCGGTAACATGATTAAAGTGCCAGAAATTAGTAGCTGAAACTACTTTCCGTAGTGATTCTTATACGTTATAGCAGAGCGAGGAAGGAGAGAGAGCACTCTACATGACCGTTTTTCTTTTCCTAATGTCCATTTCCATCAATAATTAACTTTAATCTCGATTTAACTTACTTTTTATCTTTTTCTGATTATTAAAACTAGAACAAGATAAAAGAGATTGAAGTTAATTTATTGGTAGAAATGGACATAATGCTTGAAAACTGTATACCTTGTGCGTTAAAAATCGCTAAAAAAGGTAAAAATTGTAAATTTAATTAAAGTCAATAATGCAAACTTTCTATGAATAATATGCATCTAATGTAATATAATATGTATATCTATATTTTTATTTTACTTTCGATATTTAACCATAAGAAATAAATTCTTTATTCCGCAGAGAGATGACTGATCTGTACATCATTTAAATTTAGCGAACCTACGGATCCGAGCTCAATATGCTGCGATCGCACAAACATCACATACATATTTATATTCGAGTACAAATATTTTTTGCAAATAATAATACTGAGAATAGAATAAAGAAAAATATAGGATCAAAAGATAAGCTGAAAAAAGAAAAAAAATTTTAAATTTTAAATATATATGTATACAAAATTCATATTAAGTTAAAAACTTTAAAAAAAATTATTCATCTAATTATAAAACGATCATTATGGTATACATGTAGACATAGAGTGACTTATACATAGCCACATAAGCTATTTTTTATATTTTTCCCATACTATTATTTTTCATATTTTTTTTTTTTTTAAGTATAAGATCATTTATAGAAAATACAGCAAAAGAAAAGAAGAAAAAGAGCAATACGTAAAAATTAAAACAATTTATTATTTATAAATTCTTTACAGAAAACTTGTATGTCTATCTTTAATATAATTTCCTTTAAATACTAATCTTTGAAATTTTCATTTAACGTATAACGTACAGGATTTATGCTATTGCTAATGCTTTATGCTATTGTATAAGTTTGTGACTTCAATTAAATAATCGATATTACCTGAAATTAACTTGAGGAAGGAAATAGAGTAAATGCAGTATGAAATAGTCGAGTACGTCAAAGCAATAATTACAATCACATAATTATGCAATACGACGGCAACATTCCCACATTATTTCATTGACCGTAATAATCAGTTCTGCATTATCCCTTCAAAGGATGATCGCGCATCTATGCAGAACGTCTATCGGGGATCACGTTTGGAATGCATAAGCAGACTGTAACGGCCATGCATGCAAGCTCGGGTATGCGGAGAACCTCGCTATTCGGACTAAACCGCCAAAAACACATTCTGTGTCTTCATATATTTTCTTTATAAATTCTCCTTGAAAAATAAGCGCGATCTCTGAATTTTTCGTATATTTTCAAAAATATATAATTCGAAAACAAACCCGCATATTAATAAACACCGCAACATTTATATTTTTTGCCTCAAGAATCACCAAAAAATTGGCATCGAAAAACTCGGATTGAACTTTTGGGATGCCCCTTATAAAATCCATTTATCATACAAAATCAGAAAAAGAAAGAGAAGCAGAGAGAGAGAGAGACACGCGTATTTTCTTCGCTTTAATTTTACAAATTAGCATCTCAAAGCCTATTTATTAAAAATTTTTTCGCATTTTTAATCAATAATTTATAATTTATAATTTATAATTTAATCTTTAATTTATAAACAATTGATTTCTGGCACTTGTATATAAAAAAATAGATTCGAATGCGGATCTGCAGTTTTTTGCCAGTTTCTGCCTTTATGTCATTTAACGTAATATAGTTATCGCAGACAGATTTCGTATGTCGAGATGTTACGAAGCGATACAGTATCGGTTATTGACCTGACTTGACAGAGCCGAAGATCCCTTTTGTTCCGAATTTCTGTGAAGCGCCTCTTCTCGGCCAGCCAAGCTTTACGCTTGTCAATCCGTTTATAAATTTGTAAACAAGGATTATGGACTTTATCACGAGTTAATATATCCTCGTGCTACTCGCTGCCATACCACGGATATGGCAAAATTAAGCTCAGATTTTATTAACTGCGAGTGATAAGGTGATTACTTTAATTGAGCAAGTTCTAATTATTATAAAAAATAATCGCAAATTAGATTTTTCTCCTTCTTTTTATTTTTTTATTATATGCACTATTAATTAAATGTCTTACACAATGAAAATTCTGCAACAATTATAATTCACATAAAATGAACAATAAATATTATATAAATTTTATTGCGAACCACAAAAGGACTATAGGTGTTTGCTGCAATTTTAATCGAGGAATATACGTTGTACGTGCAATGCAGGTTTCTAGTCTCCTTTAATATCACTTTCGCACTTTTACACAGATAAGTACGCGTACGTGCAACGTAAATGTGAGTCGTCGTAATAGCACTTCATTGTGAAATAAAGAAATTCGATACTAAGCTAATATCCGATACATATCCAGAAAGCATTCATCGGGCTGTAACAATAGAAAAGTATATTCTTTGCTCATATAAATTTGTGCTCGAAGGATATTGAGATATTCTTCTTCCTTTTCAAAATTGCTGATCTCTGCAATCCCAACAGATCGACTGATCAATTTTGTATGTCATTCATGGAACTATACATATAGGATTGTGATCACGCATACAAATGCATATATTAAACACCAAGATCCGCTTCGATTAAAGAATCTTTTTAATTTGATTTATTCTTATTGTGTATACTTCCTATTGTGTATTTCCTTGAAAAAAATAATTTTCTCTTGCTATAATTATCGCGACAATTATCTCATACCTCGATGATCAAATTAGTAAGACGTCCGTTTCGGAAAGTCAGGAGTTTACTCTGGTTGAAGTGATATTTTTTATAATAAATTCTTTGCAGTATTTTAAAATGATTATTAATATCATTATTAAATTGACGATGAATATAATTTGTAATAGTATAATATTTTAATTTACGATTACGTTTCCTACTAGTCTTACAAACTAAATCGGCATGCAATTTGTATAGAAAAACGTAATAATTTGTAGTCTATTTATGAATTACTATTAAGCATCACGATTTGCAATGGAAAATCTAAAGATTCTCTTATTTTTTATTTTTATCGGTCTAATTTCCACTTATAATTGTTCAAACACATACTGTTTCGAATATATCTCGCAATATTATTATAATTTCTAATTATACAGAACATAATGGAATCACTGTTATCCATTCACTTGCAATCAAGTGCAATGCCTTCGACAAGTGTCTGACAATAAATTTTCAAATGCAGTAGAAAGCTTTCCATAGCCCTTGCAAAAAGCTTCTCTTTAACTTCCGTTCAATCTTTTATTCATTTAAAATGTTCCAATTAAAGTCAAATGTGCATAAAAAATTAGCAGGGCAAAGTGAGCGAAGAGCTCATAATTACATAATGGTCTATAAAAAGGTGGTATTACCGCATGGCAGAGTCGTGTTCGTAGATAATTTCATTTGATTCGTGCCACTCAAAGTACTTTTTATGTACTCTCATTTAATGAGCCTTATCAAAGCGAGCCTCGTCTAGATTCTCTGGAACGAGCTTCATCCTGCAAGGGAAAAAGTTGCTTAAAAGGTTGAACAAAGATTGCCGTAATTGATATCATGATAGATAAAAAATGCACTAATAGAGATAGTATTTCATCATTTTCATCATTTTGATACGTGCGGTATTAAAAATTTCTGCTATCAGATTATGACGGAGGAATATCGAATAATATTACGTTAATCAGTCTTCAAATTCTATAATTTCTTTAGGCACTTTCTCTTGCAGATATTGTATCGTAGCTCTCCATCTGCAATTTAGATTTTTTTTTACCAAAATTTTTTTATTATTCAAAATGAAATCCTATCTCTATTAACGCATTTTTTATCTATTGTATTATCAATTACGGCAATCTTTTAGGTATTAAAAAAATGTGAAAAAGGGTTACTTTCCAGCATTTCTGTTACCAAATAATTTTTTAATTGAAATGTTAAAAATATTAAATGTAAAATATTAAAATCTTCATTTAATCCGTCCGTCTTTAGGAGAAATTTCAGAATAAAATTTCGCTTAAGCCAAAAAAGATACAGATTTCAGAGAGTTAAAATGCCTGACACTCTGACGAGTGTATGTCATTGTTATGATAACCAATAAAATATCCTACTAATCTCACGTGGTTCTCATCGTCAGTCGGACAAAATAATTGCAAGATAGTGACTCCGCAAAACTCTTCATTACATTTTGCAGCTAGTGGTTACATAAAACGCTTCAAAAATATTTACCTGCTCCTTGTTATCGAGTACAACAACAAAAGGTAAAACAACAATGATCACCTGACCAAGGTAATCCGGTGTAACAGTCCGTTGAAAAATTCATTCGGCCGTCTGTTTTTTTTTTGTTTTCACTCACGCTCGGCCAGCGAGAACGTGCGGACGAGAGTGGCAAATGGGCCTCTCTCGGAAACAATAGACAGAGCAACGAGCACTCGGAAATGGCCCACTTAATCGGCCCCTCTCTGACAATATATCGATACTCCGATGGAGCGTTGCTTTTGTTGCCGAGGACAACGCGGTTATCCGATATAATTGAGCCACAAGAGCTGGCCTTCACTTACTGCCGGTAGCGGCTATTACAAATATATACGTTCGCCTGGTAAGACCTGCATTTACCGATTTACCGAGAACTATCGTCTACTATCGTTCTTGCTTTGTTTTAATTTTAAATATTATATGTCACATTCCTGCGTCATGTCATCGTTTAAAATTTCACGCATCGTTTAAAATTTCAGATGCCTCCCCATTAGCGAAATCTATCGCTAATATATCTCTAATATAAATATCCTGAACTTAATTCGAACACATTATTATATTCATCTATAAAAAAAATCAAAATTTTAAACTTGAACAAAAATCCAAATGAGAAATAATGATTAATCCTCTTAACTTTTAAGTATAAGGTAGATGGATTAAAGATGGATAGAGCATTCAAAACACTCCAAAAAGTTTTATATTAGGTGTTGGAATTAATTCGTAGCGTTTTACAAGTGATGGGAAGTACTTTCATTAATGTATTTTTTAATGCTCATGTGAAATAAATAACATTCTTTCATTAAAAAACGCTACGAATTAATTCCAACACCTAATATTATAGCTATATTTTTTACTAGCATATTATGTTATAATTAAATTTATATTATATAATAGTTATCTTTATAGAATAGAAAACTGTGTAAAAATAATGAACTTTAAGATTTCTGAGCATCTGAGCAATACTTTTTATTTTCCTTTTATTTAGAACAAGATTTTAAAAAACTATACTTGAGATGCTGTGGCCTATACATTTAGGTCCGATTTCACAATATATGGTTACTTAAAAATTGAAGGTAACCAAGAAATTCATGAATAATGAAAAATTAAAGGTTACTAATAGATTCATCATTAATGAATCTATTGGTAACCTTTAATTTGTAAGTAATCATATATTGTGAAAACGAACCTTAAAGGTTAATATGATCTAAATATTACAATACATTATGAAAAATCATATAAATCCAATTTTTTATTCTTAGAGCATGCATAAAAAATAGCTTGATTTTTCCATAGAATCAAAGTGTCAAGCTTCCTATCGTCAATTCAAGAATTAAAACGTAAAACAGCATTCTATCTTTTGGCTATCGATTTTTTTGCGATCTGATCTTTCAATCTCAATATTTAATCCCAGTCATTCGCTCTGAGTTTCGTTGGCAAAACGACACAACAAAATTATGAATACGTTACAACTTAGTTGTTGCAACAGTGTAGTAAATATGTACTACCGCAATCGATTTGTCCTCGCGAATTCCTCGTACGTTCATATGCACTTTCGCGGAAATATTCGCTATCGTTTCCGAGATCGATCCAGCTTCCGTGAACATTCGCGTGCAATTTCACGAGGAATTCTTGATACGCAACGTGATCGAGACCAGCCAGACATAAGCACTGTCTATCCAAAGAAATAGCGCGGATTCCGGCTATAAAGAAATAAGCGGAAATATTCTAGGGACAAAAGCGGCATTTCCTAGTGTATGTAGCGTTCTCCGTCAAAACGTGGAACGTATTCTCAAACTTTAATCAAACGTTTACCTAACTCAGCAGTTTTCGATCTGAAAGCAAACGAAATCCTCTTTCTGTATTTTCCAGCAAAAAATCTATTGTGCTAGTATTTTAAAATACTAGCTTACTTATTCCTTTTGCCTACGATAAATGTACTTTTTACATGCAACGATATTACGTAATATATGATACATAATAATCAAATATCGCTCTAAGCAAGATATCTATTTAAATATTGTGTGCAAAGTAATAAATAAGAGTAAGAATATTTTACACAATAAAATATATCTCTTTACGCATAAAAATGAAATAAATAAATAATAACTTTTTAAATAAATATATTAAATAAATATATTATAATAATAAAAGAGGAATTTTGTGTGTGTGTGTGTGTGTGTGTGTGTGTGTATTACACAA
>NW_011626975.1:828500-946850 GCF_000204515.1 Acromyrmex echinatior
AATTTCCTACTGTAAGAAATTTTAAAAGGAAACAATAAACCTCTTAACGACGTAAACAGAGTTTGATAAACAGAAGACAATGAGTTTTTGCAAATTCCTGTACACGTCCCGAAATATTGACATGTTTCCTGACGAGACCGCGCGAGCGCGCAACCGTGTCTCTCAAGTTTCTCTATTGTCTTAACGTCTTTTAAAGCATTCAGTTTAACTTTATTGTGGCTCTTTCAAGTGCATGTAAACTATTTGTACCGATTGAATTTGACGATTTGGACGCACCATTAAGATTTTTAAGTGAATATATACCGCAATTAAATTAGAGCAGTTAGCCGTTCCGTTTGTAGCATATCGATCGATTCTCTTATCTCCGATAACTGTCTTATTAACCAAAAACGCCAGTGAAATCGCTCTTAACAGTTTATAAATCCCAGCCACTAAGCAGCTCTCGCAAAATTAAACAGGATTTTCTGTAAATTGGACGTGGTCTCACAGGTAACGAACTTGCAATTCTACATGAATTACCGATGCACATGTTATTGTTTTTTTATAACGTTCGTATTTCGAATGTGTTTATCATCATCTTTCTAACACAATCATGTCTGTATCGACAGGTTATTACAGTCTCCACGATAAACTTTAGTGATCGTCGACTCAAGTGACTCGTTAACACTTTCTTTGTCTCCACAATGCAAAAAGTCAATATTAAACTACCTCTGATTACCATAAATAAACATTGTAAATACTGCTTAAAACCGGTAACCTCCGACGATCTTCGCTGCAATGGTAACTGCAACACTGTCGCACATTTCATTTGCACAATACGTGCTCACAAAAGTATACACATAAAAAATCACCGTGATCATTTTCTTTGCCTTTGGTGTAGTGTTTATAAACTTGAGGAGGATACTTGCCGGCAGTTCGAAATGCTTATCGAAACTGATAATTCAGATAAAAGTGATGATGATTTACTTAATTCCTCTAAGAGTGTCGTCACTTCAAAACAATCGACAATACCACCGTTTTCCTCCAAAATAATCTCACCTTCACCCATCGAATCATCTGAAAATTCTAATAAAAAATCCCTCAAAACCGACATTGCTAAAAGTACTATAAAAACCCAATGCATTGTTTCAACATCCGTTTCTTATCCTCTTCCAAGTGAGGGTATCTACTGCGAATCAGCTTCGTACGAAAGTGATATTTTGAATAAAAATAATACTGCTGTACCTGAAAATTCCAATAAGAGTATCGTCACTCCAGGAACATCGTTGAATATGACGCCTGAAACTCTTGATCAAGTGGATCAACTCGAATCAAGTGGAAATTCTAGTTTAGGATTCTTCAAAAATTTATTTACCAGTCCTAAAAAAAGATCCTTGAATGTAACGCCTAAGACTCCTACCTTCGAGCAATCTCAAATTATAAATAAATTCGAAACAGATACTCCTATTACTCCAAAGACTCGAAACAGTTGTTCACCCCTTTCTCCAGGTCCTCGTGCGAGTTCTCCCTTCATCTTTACCTTCTCTCCAACTAAAATAAAAAAATCTCATAAAAAGACTCAAGACTTCTCAGAACATACTATAAAAGAATTTTCTACTCAAAACATTTTCCAAGAGATGTTGGTAAATCTTAAAGACTGTAAGACGTTACTGCAGGAAAATATATTGTATCAAAGAATGATATACTCGCTTGAAAGAGAAAAAAAGCAACATTTGAAAAATCTGGAGGATCTAATGAAATCAAATTTTGATACTGTCCATAAAATTCAAAGGCAAATTTATACTATGCGGGGCCAATATACAGAGCTCAGTAGTCATTTAAGAAATATTTCAATTCAAAAAAGTAAATCGAAAAATATCTCCTCTGTCTGAAAAAAGCAGAAGATTGAATTCGTATGTAAGATGTAAGATATTTAGATTGTATATATAAAAAAAGACAAGAAAGACGTTAAGCAATTATCTGCTAAATCTACTATAATCTTATGAATAAGAAGTTATCTATTATAATCACAACATTAGCTGTTTTGCAAGCTAATATTATATGTAACTTTGAAAACACAATCCCTCGCATGCTCTTGTTTCTTCTGATAGACGAAACGACAGATTTTCGGAATTCTGTTTTCTTTCTCTTTGTAGTAAATGTTCGACGAAAAAAAAAACTTTTTACCTCATCACGATGTATTCACTCCTCTGGAAGTTCTTTTAAATAAATCAACTAAATCAAGTGAAGATTTTTCTTAACATCGCGACAGCTGCTGTTGCTCGTAAATTCATCGATATATATTTTTTAATTAAAAATAACATTTTTTGTTTAAAAAGTATTTTCGCAATATATTATCCTGAAAATTCACAGTACTGATGTGGATGTATGAATATTTTTATTGAATTATTTATATTTATGATTCATATGTACATTTTTTAGCCTTTGATAATACTTACATTCCAGTTAAACTTATCTTTTCCAATAGAAAGAGGACAGAATTAGAAATGCCATTGTCAAAAAATATAAAATTTATGTTTTAAGATGTAAGTATACCGTATGCGTTTTTAATTATTTAATTGACGAGAGATTAGATGTGATATATTTTACGTAATCTAAAAATTGTACGCGCTGCTGTTTGTATTTCGTGTTGTACCTTTGTATTATTATCCTTGTATTATTATACCTTTGTAATATTGTATAAGAATTATACAAATAGATATATTTTTTTTAAAGCATTACACAAATAATTATATTCTATAGCTTTAAATTTTGTAAAACCATTTTTGTGTTCACAAAGAAAATAGTTTCACTGAAATATCTAAAAATTTTGTGTATTTAATTAAACTGTATTTAATTTGTATTTAACTAAATACAAATCTAAAAATAAATTTTTTGAACTGCCAAAATAATTATATGAAACGCTCAAACTAATCGTTCGATTAGCAAAAATTTTTTTGCATTATTCATCATGCTTGAGTTTTTTATACAAAAAGTTGAAAACTTCATTAATTCAGCAAAAATTTACAGTAATCAATTTTCTGTTAAAATAGCAAAGTTGACAGCTGAATAACATTAGCGATTTGTTAAACCATCAAATCTTCTTAGTTACAGATGTTGAATTCGCGCAGTAAATTAAAATTTGAAAGATTTTTATAGATTTGCTTTACTATGCAATTTTTTTTCCGCGTACATAATTATTTTAACGAAAAAATTATTTTCAAATTTATATCTAAATTTTTAGATATTTCAATAAAAATCTTTCTTTTCGTATAAGACCAGCTTTTGAAATAATAAGTCTCTCATAATACTTTCAAATGTACATAACACTGTGCGTCAACAAAATTGTCTGAATTTAGGAAAACAATCTCTGGGATTCGATTCTCTTTTTTATGTTTTATTATTAAGTGTTTGAATGAATATTTCATCGATGTAAAATTTTCATTTTTTGCTCCGTTATTATAATTATAAAAAACGCAACGAACGCCGTTAACTGTAATTTTAACGAAATTAAACACTGTCATAAGAATGTTATCAATGAAATACGCATTAAATATTTTACCATAATACAGTAATATCAAATAACAATGTTTGATACATATTGCAGTAGTATTTCATGAGATAACTGACTACACATGACAGCGTGAAGTCGATCTTTGTATCACATATATACGAATATATGGCATTCGCAGCCTCGACCACTGGGAGATACATATCTCTCTACTCTCTATGTCCCAGTTATCCAAAATATCTCAAATTTACAAAACGACAAATTTACAAAAACGTAAAGGCGATACATATAAATATACGTATTGATCATATGCTAATCGAACTTAGAATACTGTATATGTATTCCGTTAAGAAGATTTATTCACGACAAAAGCTCTCAAAAGCAGAGAATACCTACAATTTTTGCACAGTATTTGATGTATTTGATTAAGCCAATTGTAGCCTTTTAAAAATTTGTAGTAAAGATGAGAAAAAAATTCAAATCCTTCCAATTACTTCTAGCATATATATAAACTTAATACATATATATATATATATATTAGGTGTTGGAATTAATTCGTAGCGTTTTACAAGTGATGGGAAGTACTTTCATAAATGTATTTTTTAATGCTCATGTGAAATAAATAACATTCTTTCATTAAAAACGCTACGAATTAATTCCAACACCTAATATATACAAACATACATATATACACTTAAGAAATCATATATTATTTATACCAAATATTAAATATACATATATAACTCTTAAGTGTAACTCTTTAAAATGAATATTGAAAATTTTTTTGTGGCAATATATCAATTGAAAATCTCTTCCCAATATTTATATGTAATAAAATATTCTGCTTTATTTTATGTAATTCAATAAGTACATTAACTATTTGTATGTTTATAAAGTCATACTGAATATTATCATATTTTGAACTCTTATAACTTAAAATCTTATGCTTATATTAAAACAAATTGTCAAATTTGAACAATATTTATTTTGAGTAAGACGATCATATTGACGTTATCAATGAAGAATACCGTACTGTAGACTCTCTTTTTATTCGTAATGTCAATATAATCTTTTTTTAAAATATTGTTCAAATATTAACTTTTCATAAAAATTCATGTACAGCAGCTTTCTTTTTATTTCAAATACCTTGTATAATTATAAATATTACTATCAAACATCTATATTTGAGTATGTATTATTTTTTTCTTTCTTTAAGGTGTCACATTTCCTTAATTAAAAACAAAGAACGTAAAAAGACGCCCACGCAAGGGAGTCAAAGTTGTAATAGTATAAGGCACGTATCGGAAGTCTAATTTTTTTATGGTTTAAGACAGGAGTGGAAGAGACAGGAGATGAGCTACATATTTCTTTCACCGATCAAGACTGAAATTCTGTGGGTACCCAGAATGTCAGTGCGGATCGATGTACACCGTTTAGCGCAACCTCATTGTCCCCTTTGAGAGCGTCCCGACGCTCGCAGCTGCAATGTCAGATTCGGTTGCACCTGCAGCGTCGTATGTATCGTCTCGCGCGGGTCAATCGTTTGTCTCGCTTGTTAACAACGACGTCGTCTTCGCAAACGAACACACGCGTCCTGACCCCCCGATAGATATATCATATATTAAACTATATACATATGCTTGACGTACATAACGTCCGTATATACATTTCCGCAATCGACCGTGCAAGCTCGCCTATCGGCGCCGCTTCACTCCAGAGAGATTGCTCTTGATGCACCAAGCATTTGCAAGCGCCTATTACATCCGCATATATTAGACGTGTATACGCATATCTCTAAATGTATAAATTAATAGCCATGGTTAGATACAGAAGGAAACTTGTCCAATTTCGTTTGGAATTCGCATTCAGACATCATCGCGCAAAATGAACATGAAGTTAATTGTACGAAGAAAGATATCGAAAAATTATTTTTAATCTATATTATTTAATTTTTAAACGAAATTCGCGTGAGATGTTTTTGACATCCCAACATTATCTCATTTTCATTGTTCTCTTTGACAATTTATAATAAAATTAAAATAATATTTAAAAATTCTTTAGATAAAAATAAATGCAAAAACTTTCAATTCTGAGACAATTTAAATATAATAAATGTGAATAAACGTGAATAAATAGCTTTTATACATTTTAACAAATGTATAAAGCGAAAATGTTCTAAACACCTCATTATAAAGCGTTAATCTTTATAATATACACCGATGAGTCATTCGTGTTCTGCGAAGTTCTTTTCTTTGAAATACTCTAAAAATATCTGGCTAAATAATAGTCTTTATCTTTTTTTTTATACACGACTTTACAAAACTTTCTAAAGATATCAACCTTTAAATTAGGTAGCTGGTTATCTTAAAACCTATTTTGGAAAAAGAATGTAAACGTATTGCTCAGAAATTTTAAAGTTCATTATTTTTATGCCCTCCCCCCCTCTCTCTCTCTCACTAGGCTATAAATAATATAAATTAAATGTATAATTTTATACATACTTAAAAATTAAATAAAGTATTTAATACAAATTAATTTAAAATGTAATTATAATATTTATTTATTATCTTTTCTGCACACGATTTTATTTCACATATTTTTACATTTATTTACGGCAATAATATATATATATATATATATTTATTCGCGTCGAAAATTAAACTTCAATTCTGCTGATATAATATTAATATCGTATCCATCAAAGAGTGCGAGCTTCAATAAGAAGTAAATATGTATATATCTAGAATTGCTATTGCAGAGTTTTTGGAAACCGCTTGATCCATAGCAGCGACTGTAACAATCACAGGATGTACATGTCGGAAACAATCACGGGAGGTACACGTACGTGCGTAATGTCGAGCGAATCCGTGAAATCATGAATGTACCATCAATCAGTGCTTGGTCATGAATGCCACCATCCTGGTGTAAAGCAATTCTCACGCAAAATCATGTGTCAACGAATATTGTTTAACTTATAGCATAGAATCGACATTATGTAACTTACATATAGGCGATGAGATCGCGCATGTTCTCTCTCCTCAATTTCAAGTCGCTCTGTCAATTACACCTGTTGCAACGTTTCTATTTGCATGTTGCCATATCCGATCGACGAAACCGCAATCTCTCCGGTTTGCGCATTTGCAGACGTTTCGCAATCATTTAGTATTGCACGCATTGGAATGTTCCTCCTCGGGCAAGTAACTTGAATACCTACGAGAATTCCCTTTATGTGTCGCACTT
The DNA here is from genome assembly GCF_000204515.1 of Acromyrmex echinatior. The sequence continues at coordinate 835,231 of NW_011626975.1, forward strand.
TATTGCGCCTCGCGTGATGTCGACTATCGCTTTTACACCCGCGACAAAAGTTTCACTCGCTCTTATTCTCGACAATTCTACTCGCCGATAAATTGTCTGACAGAACAAGTATACACATATGCAGTGCACTAGTGTTGTAAAACGATCGTGATTTGACATCGAAATTTAACGGAAATACGCATATTAATGGTAGAAGATAATGATTTTATACCCTTAAAAAAAATGTAGTCGAAACTGATCACTAAAAAAAAGCAACTAATGGATAATCGTTCATTGTAACCAATGATAGTTTTATCAGAATATTGAAACAAGTTTACTAGTTACTAATAAAAAAACTCATCAATATTTGTCCAATTCTATCAAGTTTTATATTTGTTAGTAACTGATACAATTCCTATGCTGTCTGATTCAGCTATCAGCTTGACAAAATTGGACCAATATTAATAAGTTTTTTATCAGTAATCGCTGTCATTAGTTATAACAATTATTTAGCAGTTAGTTTTGACTTCATTTTTTTAAGGATAGCTAAAGGACAAATGATCTTACAAAAATTGAAAATAATCTCTTTCTGAAAAACAAACCCAGATGATAGTTTAGAAGCGTTTGAATTAGCTTTTTTGGTGAAATAATTTCAATTAAATTGTTCGGTTATAATTATGTAATTAAAAGCTAATTTTACTTTTCTAAATATTACCTTACTTTTTAAATTATTACCAAACAGCTGATTACCATTATTATGTTTGGTAATATTTATTAAATATTGCATTTTATAACTATTTTAAATCTATTAAAAAATTATACTGTATATATATAAATAGTTAATCTTGTATTATCCGCAAAATAAATCTTCAAATTCAAATAAAGTATTTTATAAGAAAAGATTATGATATTACCAATGAAAAATACCAATTACAAAACTATAACTTTTCTCAATACGTTAAATACATATAATACAGTTGGTAGTCATTATTGGATTTTTTCAGTACTTCATTGATCGATTATTATTTTCCGTTTAAATGAAATGAAATATAAAGAAAATGTTTTTTATTTTTTTATATAATTAAATATAATTAACGGATATACAAATAGCAAGAATCCTAGCTATGATGCAATACATCTTTTATTGTAATGAATGCATACACGCGTTTACAATCACATACGGTGGATTTACAAGCGGAGGGTAAAATCGAATGAATGGGCCATTGTGATGTCGAGTTTTAATAGCTCCCTGAATGCTGGAATGATGTAATGTCGAAGAATGGGTAAGGGGAATCTCTTGAGCAATAATTCTCGCAATCTCGTAATTATTCCTGAAGCCTATTGTATTCCGGTGCACCGGGTCGAAACCTAACCGAGTTAAACGGCAAGTATAAGGGTGCGCATACTCGGGATAGAAATTACTGAGCGAAACGCGCAATTTACAACGAACATTTACCCCGAAGAGCCCTTTCCCCGCGGTTTTACATGCGAACTGTACAAAGCTCGCTACTCGCGAATTAATTTTGAAACAATTAATCGAAGTGTTTAATTTCCTCATCTTCTAAGGCTTACAGTGAACATCGTTGCTTCAAAGAAATTGAATTTTTGAAGCAATTAAAGAAATATAACAAACTTTTTCTATGATAAAATAATTTATCTAAAAAGAAAACGCGTATAAATTATTAAAGAAAATAAACTAATTTTCTGCATGGTTTACAAAGCGTTTAAAGTTTCAGCTAGCACTGTTATCTTAAAGTAATAATACGTTATACTTATTACGTCGTTTATTAATTAAAATTAGTCGTTAGTAACTAAAATTCCTGCATACTTACATCATGATCCTTAAAATGGCGATAATTAAATAATAATAATAGAGTACAAAATGTAAAGTACAATACTCAATTAACTCCCTTCAAATTGTATCCTTTTGAAATATTGAAGTCTATTAAAATTTGCGTAAAAAAAGTTAAGTTAAAATAAAAATAGTTTTATGGCTCCAAGAATAAATCAAATATAATTGCCTACACAAGTCTTCAGGGTTGTTATTGCATTAATATTTTTATAAGACGATAAGATATAATTCACAAACAATTTAGAAGGTACTTACAAACGAAATTAACTGCAAACGCAATTGTTTACGAATATCTTAGCGTTTTATAATATATTATTAATGCAAATATATTATATTAATGTACTAATAAATGGAGGTTTCTATAGTTAATTTATATAGATATTTACGATATGTATACATTTTATATATTTAAAAAAAAGAGTTAATACTATAATTATACGAATTGTTAATATCTGACATTAATATCACATCGATGATATATTGACAGTTTAGTTATATTTAAAAAGAGTTAATATTGTGATTATATTTAAAAAGAGTTAATATTGTGAATTATTGGAATTAACCTGATATCAACCGTATTGACAATTTAATCGTCGCCATTTTACGGAATCACTTCTAACTCTCGCGAATTATTGCGGTAAGCATGCTCGCTGACGTCGTGCACCTCCGATGTCGTGTTTATTGCAACCGCCAACTGCCAACTGCCAAAATGTATCTCGATCGTAAATTGGATATCCGAAGAATAATATTTTTTACTTCTTATCGCAACGGCAATATCGCCAGCACTAATACGTCGGCCAATGTTGAAGACCTGATATTTTCTCGTGGCAACCGGCAGCGAGATGAAACCTCCCTCGCACGCTCGAAACCGCTAAATTTTCCGGTGAGATTTACCGTGTGGCATGTACCGGAAAGTGTCGCGGACCGGTGGCGCGTTTTGTGGCGAAAATATTTGCCGCGGCTCTTTCAATGTTTTCCAGTCGTGACGCGTGTGTGCATCACGGGCGTGATATCGACGCGTTTTGTCCAGGGTCCACCAGAGCGAATTGCACATGGGCATACACACGTACACATACGATGTACATATCCGTCTTATCCTATGACGATGGAGTGGGCGTCTCTCACTGTCAGGTTTATCTCCATTGTTTTTCAGACGAATAAACGCGAACGTTCTCATTTATTGCTTCTCTCCCTGTTCCCTCGTCAACATGTCAAGATAGTAAAGGTCTCTTAAACTACGATGAGATCTTCCGAGAGTAACTGAGCGTTTTTTTTTTACGAATTTTTTAAGTGTGTCATGATACATTCGTTTCCCCGCCGAAACTCGTAGATTCAATTCGAGTCGCAAAGTATCGCGGTATCGTTATCAAAAACCAAGTATCCTTACGGAAGAGGAACCTAAAAGTCATCAGTAAATAAAAATGAGAAATTTTCAAATTTAAGTGGCTCTGTGAAATTAGCACGCTATTTTATTCATATTAAAAAAAATAATGTTCCAGTAACACTTTTTACAGTTTTACAGTTCCTTATCAAAATAAAAAAAAAGTTCCGCGACCATAATAAAAAGTCACTTTAATATTTAAAATCGTGAAACTTAATAAATAAATTGTGTGCACAATAATATAATAATTAATTTACATTTTTATTTTGTTATACGTCATTCACATTAAATATAAAAAAAACTGCTTTTAAAAATTGATTGTCCTATTATTATTAATTTTGTCCTACTATTATTATTAATTTTACAAATAGTGCTACGTCATGGAATAGAAATTAATTTGTAATTAGGTCAGCCAATCAATGAACGCTCATGCAAAGTGCACCTTTTTATAAGCTGCGAGAATAAAACCTCTGTACATATATACATATATACATATATATATATATATATGTATATATGCAAGTGTACTTATAAAGTGGCCGCGTACGTGACCATGTATTATTTCTTTCATTTCCTGTATCATTAAACTTTCGCTCATAAAGAGATTATATAAATATGACCAATTCCTGTTGTATCTCGCGAAGCGAAGAAATTATCCGCAGAATTTATCTGTTTATTGAAAATTCGACACACTCCCGCTAATTAGGGGTGATTTGTTGAGCTCCATTATTCATTAGCTTCTGCAACATGTAGATATATTTTTAATGAAAATAACGACATTTTCATAAAAAATGCGCGCAGATAAAGCAGGATAATTATATTTCGCATTATTAACTATAATTTTAAATAAGCGAAATTACGGGGATTTTGTTTCAAAATTCATAATAGCGTACGCTTTAACAAGCTCGTGAGTGATAACCGGATAACAATCCTTAATAAACGTTTTTTTTTGCTTCAAATGCACGCTACGCTGACAAAATTTACCTCGTATTACAGAATTGCGAGATTATCAACCGCCATAAAATTATTCCAAACTTGCACTGAAATGACAAAATTACGTAATCTAACAAACGAGAGCTTCAAGTAGAGCTATGCTGCTAAATTTTAGAATACTACTTTCGTTATCACTTATTTGAGAAAAATTCTAGAAGACTTTTCTAATTTTTTGTATCCATAAATAATTACACTTTTCTTGCGATGATCTTAATTTTGAAAAAAAATCAAAATTGGAAAGTAATATCACAATTACCATTGCAATTATATTGGGTCATCTAAAAACTATCCGCCATGTTGACCATCAACACCATCTAGTGCGACACCATCAAAAAACCGCGGATACTTTTTAGATGACCCAATACTTTTTTTTTAGTAACAAATGGGTAACAATCGGGAAAATTACGCATATCTTTCTCATTAGCGACCGCGAAAAAAGGCTTACGGAAGCTCGCGTTCGCTGTGGCAAACTTAGTATTACGCGTTCCAGGGACTATTTGCTATGCCAGCCAGAAAATTGGAGAAGTTTCCGCATTCCGTCGGGATTTCCGCGCGGATTTCGAGCGCGCGTGTACCGATTTCCGAAATATTCATACATATTGGTGCCGACTGCTGCGAAATTTATACGCAGCACATCAACTAAATGTAATGCCCACGAATTTCTCGTGTGCATCCGCCCATTCGCACATGATCACGCACCGTATCCTCGTATCACGGCTATATACACGCGTGTGCACTAATCGTAAGAGGCACGATAGAAATGTTTGACGTGGCTTCAGTTATATCGATGAAAAGTAGACAGAAGTTTGTTGGGATTCATCTCCATTCGAATGTGCTGACATCACGAAAAATACTCCTCGACCTCGATTTCTTTTTCTCTTTTTACCTACTACTCTTTATACAGACTTTCACTACAGATTCGATTAATGCGAAGAAAATATTTCGTTGAAAAATCATCTTGGTCTCTCTATATTTACTGAGATTTATATATACATTGCTCAAGATTGAAGAGCCACATCAAACATCGACAGAAAGAGATATATTTTCAAAATATATTTTAAAATCTATAACAAATTCTATTTTTATATCAAACATTATCTTCATATATTAATATGTTCGCTTCAAGTGACATTATTTCCAAGTTGATTATTACAAATTCACCAAAAAGGTTCAACTTTGAGATCATGCACGAAATTGGAGAAAAAGATAGTTTTAACTTCCGAAGAATTTCCGAAATCTCTTTAAAATGTTCTTTTAGAAATTGAGCTACGATTCTTTTTCATTGAATTACGATTCAAAATGCTGAAATTTAAAAGAAGATTAAAATCTTAAAAATAATTTTCTATAAATCACTTCGCGATTTAAATTATTTCTCATAGAATTATGTAAATTATATTTTATCATTTTATCAATTCTGCAATACTGTATAAAGTTTCTTTAGTTTTGTGGAAAAACATGGAGTTGCACTTTGAATATACATTCCTTACTTTAACAGTGACACAATTAAAAAATTAAGTTTACTAGAAAAAGGGAAAAAGTACTTTTCAATTTGATAGAAAATTATTGATTAATTAAATAATATCAACAAAAAAATATAAAAAAATCTTTTTAAAAAATTTTATTTTCGCTTCATACTTTCAACTCTTTTAAAAAACGCTCTTTCTGAATTGTGACATTTTGACGATTTTTTAAGAAGTTAATATTTTTAAATTATTGTTTTAAATTATTGTCTTCGTTCTATTTTATTTACTATACTATATTAATCATAAATCACGACATATATAAAATATATAATTTACTTTTGATAATTAATAGGATAATGTTTACTCAACTTATTCAAGGTGGTAAATCGGAAATCACATTTTTCTAGTTACGCTACTTTTAAAGTATAATAAGGAGACAATGTTCTTTCAAATGTTCTCTTGAACTTTTCATCGTTCTTACGTTGCAATATAAATACAATGGCATTCATCTATCGGAAGCGTAGCTAATCAACCGACAAACTGAAACAACAGTGTCGGACAACATTCGAAACACCGGCTAATTCGGGACGGAGAATCAAGTGCTCGTCGAATCTGCGGTAACAAGACGAACGAGCACGAAGTGTGTGAGCTCCGATCATCGAGTGAATGTCAGACCCGCGATGCCTACCGCTAAAACTAAATCCAGACGGACTACAGGATGAAGCGATCCGGCTTCCCACGTGCCACGCCATTTCCTTCCGAATAGATAAATGGAACGTGCCCGTCAGTCGAACGCGAAACACGTATAGTGCTGAATTATCTACTGAAGTGTGACGTGTAAAAAGGTTTCAAAGCGGATTATATTGCAAATTATATTGGACGGATTCCACACTCGTCGTCGCTTAGCTCAAACGACAGATTTTATTCACCAATTTAAAATACATTTTTCTAAAATTATTTTTTTTTAATTATCTTTTTAAATAAAATTCTTTAAAAATTTAACAATTAACTAAAATTGTCAAAAGAAATAAAAAAGAGGTACCAATAGTTTTGATTATATTATTTAAATTTTAAACAATTAAAATTAATAAGCTAGCAAAGAAATCACATAGAATATAAACTGTAAATGTGAGTTTGTCAATTAAGAATTAAAAATAAGACTGCTGAAAAATAATATCAAATAATTGTCATATTTATAATATTATAATTAAGAGCATAATTAACAATAAAGAAGACTACAATTTCAAAATGACCATTAAATTAATATAGATTTTTAAATTTTCTCTTTTATTATTACTATTATCAGAAAATGTTATAATTTCTACTAATAATATGCTTATCTCTCTATTACAATTATTTCGATTGATGATCAAGAATACTCGACGTTTGGACTGAATGAATAGACCCTACGAGGTTTGATTAAAGCTGCGAGAAGTGCACTCGAATGTAAAGCGATGGAATAACGACTATAAACCAGTGGCGTGACACATTGCGAACCAATAATGTAGGTATGGCGTGTCGTGTTCACGTTGCCTATTAATTTGCTGTTAATGACGCTCGAACGTGAGAAACTGAAATTCGCGCTACACGAACGATTCTGCCGGAACGCGATCGGTTCGTTCTGCGCGAGCCTTTCGATAACTGTTGTTCAAACCGGATGGAATAGTTTAATTCCAAAGTTGCTCTAAAGAGCGAAAATCGAACGTAACATGACGCGGTAAAAGCTCGAAGGGCGTGCTCGAAACTGTGGAAATAATAAAGGATGGAAATGTGAGATGAAACAAAGAGGGAAAAAGGTGAAGTTGTGCGTAAAATAATAGCTGTAACTGATGAAGACATTTTATTATAAAGGAAATGTTGATTGATCGATATTGGTATTTGCAAGTTTCAGAATTAGTGATAAAAATATAATTTGTGAAAGTATATTCATCATATAAATATTGGATCATTTAAAAAGTATCCGCGGTTTTTTCATTCAAAAATTGAATAAAAAACCGCGGATACTTTTTAAATGATCTAATATAATATGTAATTAAAGACAGAATGTGAGTTGATTACAATTAAATTTTATATGACAGGCTTATAATTACATTTTCATTAAAATATTTCTTACAAAATAGAATAATCTTTAAAATAAAATAATCTTAAGGTCTTATCAACGTTTACATTTTTTGTGTGATAATTTAATTGATATAACGCGAAGCATAATTATATTATAAAATTTCTGTATAATAAATAGAAAATAAATAGAAATATTTTCGAAAATTAAAAACAAAGTAACCAAAATAAAAGAGATCAATTGAGAGTCAACGTGAACAATAAATAATGCGTAAAAATTATATACAATAATTATATCCAGCGAAATTTTGCGCATTATTTAAGTCGCTAACTCTAATAATCCTCTTTATTTTCGTTAATCTTTTTAATGTGTTCGATAAAATAGAAATTTTAATAAAATAACTTAACAAATTTCTGTCTCTTTTCTCAGATTAGATTTAAAAAATAAAATATTTGCAAACAGTGGCATTTTACTTGTGATATATTATGACTTTATATTCCTATTTTTCTTTATTTGCTGAGGCAATTCGTTTCTGTTTTGCACAACTCTAGGAACAAAGTTAAAAGTGGAGAAACGACCAAGGGACACGAAGTCGAACACGCTTCTCGTCCAAATCTTTAAAGTTTATTCCATCGAGGAAACATCCTCGCGGACACGATGGAATAAATAAAATAGGGAGAAAAGTGGCCTGGGAGCCATTCTAGGCCGAATGTAGACGACGAGGGTCGAGGGTCAATAAATTTCTCGCCGATTGGAAACTATTCTTTCGAGGGGACATTAATTAAACGCGGCGCGGTACGGCGCGTTCACACGTGCAAAGAAAACCGTGATTAATAGTGATCTCGTCTGCGCCGAAGAAAGATTATTTTCTTTCCAGTCTGACGCGCGCTACGCTAAAGATTTTGTGAATAGGCTTCTTTCTCGCCATTTCTCGTGTTGCAATCTCACGGTTGCCGCTTTTCGACTAGTGTTGGAAATTGACGGCCCTGCTGGAGATCCCATTATTCTGAGATTCGACTGCCACTGTCAAAATTGATATTTTCTTGTAAAAAAAAGTCACTTTCAAAAAAAAAGTTTCTTCTGAAAGAAAATCGATACGCGCAGTTTAAAAAAATATAATACATATAATTAGATATGTAATATAATATAATTAGTATGTAAATAATGATATGAATACACATAATAAGTTAGATAAATTAGGTATACAAATATGGTAACTATCTTTGCCGTTTATCAAAGATGAAATAATCAATGTGTTATAACTATATCTCTTATTGGAAAGCATCAATAAACTTACATATTGTACATATATTTACATTATCAATTAATTTTGCTGATGCAAACAAGACATAGTATAAACATAATTCAATTGTTATAATAATTAAGCAGATATAAATTAACAAATAGAATAAAATTATTTTATACAAATATAATAATTAAACTATAATGGAAAGTTGATTTAAAACAAAATACTTGCAATAGATTTTCAGCATGTTTTGTCGATATATGATATAACATTCATTGTTTCTAGGATTGAATATTAACTTTTAACATTAAAATTAATCTAAAATTAATCTATATTAAAAATCTAAATATTAAGATTAATCTACTAATTGATATGTTTTCTCGATCATAATTTCGCGTTCTTTGTGCAATTCTTAACAAACTTGAATACTCTTGTATTATGCATGATTGATTTCCAATTTCTTTGCAAGTAAGGATAACATCTCTGATAATAAAAGATTGCCTTAAGAAAAGTCCATATACTGAATTCAGGCCACAATACTTCAGTGAAGTAGATGCAAGAGTTGGAAATCTAAAAGAAATTTGGATAAAGTTTTAAATGAAAAGATTCTTTTCAGAAGAGAGAGCTTTAATTATAAATAAAAATATATTTTAAGTCACAAAAATGAAATACTTCTTATCTGCCACATTATTCTACCAAATCGCTAAGTCGAGTCTCTCTGGAAGTACGAATTACTAAATCTGAATTTGGAGACTTGTAAGTGTACAAACAGCGAGCAAACAAACTTTCATCAATATCTTCTGCTAAGGCATTCTTTACGCCCTTTATCATATATTTAATTGCATTAGTTATTTCATCTCTTGCAGTATAGAAATTTAAAAATATAAAAAGTATATTTTTTGAAATTATATAAAGTAATTATAATTTAACTAGTAATTATTATTTAAATAAAATTAGACCGACAAGAATAAATCAATTAAGATAAATAATCCTATTTTCTGTCAAAGCGGATCTTAATGTTTAAATATTTCAGTGCAAATTTACATAAATACATATTCTGCAAACCGCGCACCGAAATCTTTTTCCATCTTGAAACGCAATCATGAACAGAATCAGAATAGTAACATCATATATTAAATTAACAAGCAATTTAATAATATTGATACTAATAAGCATCTTAGAAGGATATTAATAATTTAATGCTATTAAAGACCTAGAAAACTAATAATTTGTATACGTTGTTTATACACGTTTCTTTAAAAAAAAAACATCATTTCTCTCACTAGTTATTGCGATAAATATTGAAGCCTCAGTGATCAAATTTGGAAGAACCCAAATTCGAGAGAATCCGGGTTCGAAATCCGGTAAAAGTCATTTCTCGCAATAAAGTATGTACAGCTTATAATAGCCTCAAATTATTAAAGTCTTTCTAAGATTCTTATTAACATCAATAATATTGCTTGTCAATTTAGTATGATACTACTCTAGTTCTGTCCATGATTTCGAGACTGAAAAAGATTTCGACGCGCACGGTTTCAGAATTGAATGTGTCCACACTCAAATATTTAATCATCAAAACCCTGCCCGAAAATATAATTATTTCTCTTAATTAATAAATAAAGTAAGATGAAGTAAATAAAGTAAATAAACAAAATTTTTATTCATATTTAGTGTAAGATATAACACTGAGTGTGAGCATATCTATAAATATATTTAAAAGTAACATTGAATCAATGACTACGTTTAGTTCGATTTATGTCACAGTTATAACATCGATGTTATGAAACTGACCAATCACAATCATTCCATTCTTGAAGAAGAATAATTAAGACTGGCTAGTTTCATAACATCAATGTTATAACTTCGGGTAAATCAGCGTAAATCGAGTCGTACAAACGTAGTTATTTTATTTTCTATTTCTCTAACATTATTTACAAGAAAGAGAAAAATATGTAATTATAGTAAAAAATATGTAATTATATATCATGTTGATACATATGTATAATTTCGAATGGCAAAAATTTGATTCTTGTTTAAAATTATAATTTATATTATATTAAAATTATAATTTATAATATATAAACGTTAATTATTGTAGTATTTACAATTAAATTACTCTAGTATTAATTACTAGTAGTTCAAAGTTAATTGGAATATTTTTTTAATAAAAACTTTTAATAATTCATAAACAATTGTCGGCCCTTTATTTAATTTTTTCCTCAGGTGTTCAGTTTCCCCACTCTCTCTTACTTCTTGATTCATATATGTTTATTAAGATGTCTCGCTGTGCTTGTCTTATTGTCGAGACATTACCGTGTCTCGGATAAGAATATAATTTAAATGTAAGGGTACTTTATATAATACAATATCGACATTTATTATATAAAACAGTATCGTCATTCGTTCAGTAAAATCGTTCTTTCCATGTGAAATTACAAAAAGTTTTGTAATTGTTTTGCAATTACACACGAACAGTAATTACACAAAACAATTTTGAAACAATTACACAGAACAGTTTTGCTAAAGTAATCAAATATTTAACTAGATACAGATCAGAAAATTACGTCATCAAAATAACTATGTAGGACGTTCAAGCTAGTTGCTTGAATGTCAAAACTTTGTGCAATATTTCTGATTACGTCTGAACAGCTTATAAATTATTTTGACAATCCAACAATATTATTTTCAGATTTGTATCTAGCTAAACTTTTAAATATTTCATCAAAAGCGTACTTTCCATACATTAAGAAAGCATAGTTTGAAAACGTTTTCATTCGTATCCTCAACCAAATAAGTCATACACGAATCACGCGATATAATTTATTCTTTCAAGGTAAATCGGAATAGCCATCATTCTGCGAGCGAGAATTTCGTTGGCAAGTAATCTTAAAAATAAAATCTACCGCCCTTTTAACAGTCGGTGCGAGGGTAACATGTACGAGACTTTATAATTGCATTCTCTCTAGTCGAACACGAGCGTCCGATTCTTGTTACGACATACGTTTTATGTCCGGTTATGTGACTGCGCTAGAAATTTATGGCCACTAAAACTCCTCGCCGCTGGCGAACACCTTTCGTTATTCCGCGAATACCTTTAATTAAACGACTGACGTCCACGCGGCCCTTCGTTTAACGCGTTATAAAAGCCGCGCAATTGTACGGAGCTTTCGCTCATTCATAAAATCATGAACTCATCGACCAGCAAAATTGATGGTCTCCTTTGATAAAATTTATCTCATAGTCATAATGGAATATATTTAGTACTGACCAATTCTTGAATCTCGACTTAATATGATTTCTCTGGAACTACACATTATGTTCTTACATACATGAATTACAACATTAGATCTTTACCTTTCAACAAAAAATTTAGATTCAATCAAATATTTTTACACATAACTCTGAAAAAACTGTACATTTTTCTACCAATTTTTTTCCAGAAAAACGTTAGTCATCAAGGAATATAATTATAAAATCAAAATTCAAGTTTGTTGATAAATTACAAGATGCAAAAATAAAAAAGTTTTAAAAAAAACATTCAAAGGAAGTTAACGATTTGAAATTTTTTCTAAGTTTCACAGATTTACGTGTTCTAGGAAAAAACCACTTGAATACTCAAAAATACTTTTGTCCCAAAATTATTTAAAATCGTTTCTAAAAAAAAACCTTTGATAAAATTGATTTTTTATTAATGGAAAATCAATTTTCTATGAATGGAAAAAATAATTAAAATAAAAGTAAAAATAAAATGTTATACAATGTTGGGTTTATTGATATAAACACAAACGTTTTCACCTACGCTTATAATGCATGAGGAAGGGTTAATTACATTGACGTTGCATCGTGACCTTTGCGTGAGAACGTAATGTTATGGAGCACTATTGTTTATTACTGACATCATTAACCTTTGGCGCTTAATATAATATGATAAAGCAAATTATACTGGTACATATGCCGATAAACATATACTGAGAATAAAAAATGTATAGAATTTAAATGGAAAACTTAATGATGCTCGATATTATTAAAAATTATATTTTTATTATTTCTATTTAAAGAGAATCTTGTAGAAGAGAGTCTTTTTCTATATTTTATTAAAAAATATATACTTTGTTTTAATAATCAATAAAATAGTATAATTAATAATTTAGTTATTTTTATGTCAACGGCTTTAAATTATAACATATTAAAAATTATAATAAATTCTTTGAAAAATCAAGTATAAATGCGGAGAAATAAACGAATTATCTCTACATCTAAATTTTGCTTTAATAAAATTTAAGTTGAAAGATTTTCGTGTTAAAAGTTATATCTTTTAATGGAAGAGAAGTGATGTTCAAATAAATTTTTATTCAATTCCGAAAGTCAAATAGTCGAGCAAATGGAAGAAATTGCAAATGTCTTATTTCAGTCTTATATATTCATCAACGCCGTACTTTCTCGAACACAAAGATCTAAAAACAATTGAAAAAGCGCTCAAAGGGTTAATTACGGCGAACGGTAGTTCGAGAGACGATATCGAGAAGTGAACGCCAAGACGACGGTCAATATCGGCGTTCTGTGAAAAGTAGCCCAAGAAACGCACGCTTGATCTTTTATTCATGTCACTATCGACCAGGACCTCGTTCTCGTGGCTCGTCCTGTCTTCCCGCGTCCAAGCTGTTACGCCGTTCAGGACGGACGTGTCATTTTGCGCGATAACACTCGTATGTTGCGACATGCGTGACATGTGAAGGGCTGATGCCCCGCAGCCACCCTCGATGCTCCGTCACGTATACGATGAGAGTGCACTCTTCACAGGACATACACGTCTTTCACAAATGCGGAAGAATTGCTCATAAATTCTCGTATCGACGGCAAAGAGAAAGCTATATTCAAGATTTAATAAGCGAATAAAACACATTATCCATTATTTCAATATAAAATAACGATATATTTAGTAAGAGTAGTGGCAACTCAAATCAACTTAAATTTGACACTATATAGATTTAACAGAGTACATTTATTATTAAATCATTACACTGTATATATTTACTAACGAAAAAATCAACCTCATATTTTGAAAGAAACAACGACATATGTCTGATTTAGACTTTTCGTAAGCAAATATAATTCTGGAACAACTCTAAAATATCGATAAAAATATTCGTATAAACAAGATTATTGTACGAAGTTACATTGTATGATAGTTACAAGTTCGAACAGACCACGAGTATGTAATACCGATAAACAATATGGATGGAAGAAAAGAAGATAACGAGCTATTCATCGGCCATTACGTGATCTAAAGCCGAGATATATCGAGAATTAATTCTACGGCCTATTCGTCTCTCTATACGTTTTTGTTCGGACGTGTTTGGAACGCGCATTTATTGTTATTTTTTTCTGTCGGCGCGTGTAATGCATACGCTATGCGAAAAGTATTTTCAGTGCATTACTGATTTGCGTTACAAAGGCAAGTTTTTAATCACGTACAAGCGAGTAAGCGACACGTAAAAAAAAAACGTATGAATTTTGTTCTACAGTGGCAAAACAACAATTCTTGAATTCAGATACGGAAATAATTTGTAACATAATAGTTTTTAACATCAAATACGAAATAAACAATGAGTAACTTTTTATAATAGCAGCAATGGTACTCGGACATATCCTGCTCCATTCAAATACGCGAATATTTTGACACGTTCTTCTGTGAAAATAAATCTTTGTTAAGAATTGTCTTAAATTTCCGTCGAAATAAGAATCATTAGATAAAAGAGTTATAAATATTTCATATTCACACATCAACGTAACAATTATTCTTAACAGTCCTTCATTTTAACTCAATCCCGTGAATATTCAAATTTTATTCACATTAAAGAGATAATAATGTAATTAAAAGCGCCGCGTTCGTACGTATTTCAAAAAGATATCAGAAGCGCAGTCGTCGACAATTAATGACAGAGAGCGCAATGAAAGGGAAAAAGGGGCGATAGAAAGTACGAAGGAGGAACGAGGTGATGAATTACAACGTGTTCGACACGCATACCGAAAGGGTTTTTTAATGAAAGATCGTAATGAAAGGGTCTCGAACGTGCGAACGAGGATTTCCCAAAACTTCGTAATCTCGCTTCCACGCGCAGCTTTTTCCACACCGACGACAATGGGCGTGCGAATGCGTCACTGCCACTCGTTATTCGCGAATTATTTATTCTACGCCCGTCAATATTGAATTTGCCCCTATTATTGAAACATCCCGCCGATAATTCGCTTCAACGCACGCGCCGCTCGTAATCGCCGAATCCGCTTAATTTCATCAGAATTGGCAAATCGAAATACGGCCGGAAATCTCGCATCTCCGAAAAACGGCATCAGTAATTATTCCCGCAATTTTTGTAAACGTCTATACTTTCTGTAGACATTTGAAATTCTTAGTATTCTGTAATATTATTTTATTTTGCAAAAGTTAAATCTAATAATACAAGGTTTAAAAATAAATCGTATAAAGAATAATATAAAAATCTTCAGTTCCGATGTAATAATATAAAGAATAATAAAATAAATAACATAATAGAAAAAATATAATTTATCTTCTTCGTTTTGTATGTTGATTACGATAATTAAACTGTGATTAATTTGACGTTATAATAGCTTTTAATGGACATGTAAAATTTTGCAGGCATTCGAAAGCAAAATATCACATAATATTCATAATATTGTTATTTCGAATAGTGTATGCACATAAACTATAAATATTGATTATCTTTGAGAATGACTACAAAAATGCACTATTTAGCAATTGTTCGAAAAATTACAGCCTATGGTCATATTTTCCGTATGGCTATAATACATATATTTACCTTTTATATTAATTAATATATTAAACAAACTTTATAAAAAAAATTATTTATAATTATTGCATCAGCAAATAAAAAATACACAGGCACATTTTATAATATTTATGAATAGTAATTTCATAATAAATGATAATTCATTTACATTTAACTATATATATAGATGTAATTCACATTCTCTATTTTATTATCGCTAAACATAACTAATAATATCTAATTATAAGATAATTAATAAAGATACAAAAAAAAGAGACAAAATAATATAGAGATTCATCCATAATATATTTGTATTCAAATTTGTATCAATTTGTATCAAAATGTATTACAAAATTATAGATACTCGTTATGTTTAACAAATATATTTATTTTTTATTATGTATTGTTTTATTTATAAGAAAACAAGAACGATTTATTATATTAATATAACCAGCTTCGATTAGCGTCAGTAATATGTCTCGAACTCAGTCGCTGTCATCTATAATAAACAGCGCGGCTTACATGATAATCTAATGTATGATGTTCGCCAAATATCTTCAAAGTTGCTTCCAATTCCCCATTTTGGTTTGCTCACCAATTCCCCATCCCTCAATATCAGCCGAAAGTTTCAGCCATTACTTCTAGAATTTGTGCCACAAAATACAAACATTAAACATAAAGTCACTCATCATCGTGCAACGTCAGCCGCATGACAATGGATATGCATTTTCTGCACTGATATAAGATGCGAAAAAGTTGGCGAAGGTGAAGAGATTGCGCTGCAAGAGAAGCAAAAATTGGACATTTCGTACCAAATCCACAATCTTCCCACAAAGATTTCATTCTCTTTGCATGAAAAAGGAAACGGTATTGTTGAATTCAATTTTTAAAATAATTTACAGTTTCCTCTCCTAGTGACAATGAGCGTAAGATAACCGCAACGTAAAGAAGAACTCAAAAGTATTCTCTTACATAAGGTACAATATATAATGCGATATCTTATTGTATAGCACGAATAGCACCTAACGATTCAAGGATTGAATAAAATATCTGCGATAAATATAGATTCGCGATGGAGGGACTTTCTCGTTGATGCATAAGAATATCTTGAGATTCTGCGGAAGATCTATTTCTATCTTGGTGACATTTTCCATAAATAACCGTCAATGTCTATCTTTGAAGTCAACAGAGCGAGACTCACGCAATATATTTCTAGCAAAGCATCGCGCCGGATATTTCAGAAGATCTGTCAAGCAGATACTTCTGTTCCTATTGCTTGCGGGAGCATCGCGAGGTTGAAAATTTAATCGAGTGCCAGCAAAGTAATACATACGGATCTAGGTCGTTTCGGCAAAGGCGGTCGTACACTTTGCCGGCATACGAATAAATAATACAAAATGGTTGCGAACGTCTCTAAAATTTTATTTTGTTTTATTTATTTTATTTTGAATGTAATTCGCAGCTCTATGTTCCTCGTTTGGTAACTAAAAGACGGAATAATATGACTGTAATTCGTTGTAAGGAATACGAGATGCTGTGTTTTATGAATATGATAATCGAATGACCCGGTAAAATCTGGGATGACTTGTAAAACTGCGCGTATAATACAGCGTATTAGAATAAGTAATAATGCATATACGCATAGAACATCATAAATTTTCATTATATATTCCCTGCGCGTTATGTATTCATGTATTTATTTGATATTCATCTGTATCTGCGCTGTAAAAATTACATGTAAAATTATAACAATTATAGTGAGTAATGTTAGAACCCATTATTAAGTGTATATTTATACATACGTAAAATAAAAGCACAACTTACAATTAAAATTTTTTTTTTTTTAATAGTAATTAGATATTTGCTGAAGTAAAAACATACTTAATCCTCTGGAGCAGATTGTAGGTCTATTAAACTTTCGCTTAATTATAAATTTCTTTGTAAAAATGTTAAAAATTTGTTAAACAATTAAATAATTCAATTTTCTTTATTTCAGCAGCTATATAAATTTGCATTATTCTTATTAAAATATATTTAATATTCATTTTTTTTTACATATACGACTTATATTTTTGCTTTTTAATTAATGCCTTTTAATTAACATAAATTAAATCAGCCTCATAGATCCACCGTCAGTAACTGTATTGCAGATTTTTTAATTCCGGAGGATTAATGTATCTTTTATGCACTTGATATAATTTAACTCGGAATATTTAATAAAACGAACAGCAGCAACGAATTGATGAATAAAATTTATATTTTAGGTAACGTGGATAAGGAGAAAAGACAGACAACTGCTTACAGTGGGTAGAAGCACACATTCTATAGACACGCGTTTCGTTGTCTCAAACGGTCCTGGCTGGAATCTACTGATTAAAAACGTGAATCACGAAGATGCAGGTCTTTACGAATGTCAGGTAATGCATAATGTTCACGAAAAAATGTACTAACCCGAAAAGATTTTCTTATAAAATGTAAATGTATCTTGTTGTCACTTATTTTGAAAGAAAACTCCAGAAAGTTTAGACAACAGTTAATCTCATATTCTATGGTAAAATTAGGACGGTCATGATGGTTATTAAAAGTTTTTAATATTAATTAGATACGATCGTATTAATATTAAAAACTTTTAATAACTATCATGACCATCTTAATTTTACCATGGAATATGAGATTAACCGTTATCTAAATTTTCTGTACCTTTCTCTTAAAATAATTGACAAAATATATTTAGACTAAATTAATTGATTCTTTGTAATATCTTAAAAAAACAATTATCTTCCGCTTGAAGATCCTAAGTTTAGAAAAAAAGTTAGAAAAAAATAAAAAATAAAAAAAATATCTGTTCACAATTAATATTAAACACAATCATCAAAATAAAAATTTATAATTTCATACTAATTGTAAGTAAAGTTTTAAATACAACAAGCATCCTTTTTCCTATGAAGATATCTAAGATTCTGAAATAAAAAATCAAGCGAGTTATTTCAATAAATATTGCTATCGACTGTTTCTTAACAAACACAGTTTTTCTTTACAAGAGTTTTTCTGCCATAAAAAATAACAAGTGAGACAATCATTGGATTTACATTCCGCCGATCTTTCCTAAACCGCGTGCATCAAATGGTTGGTGTTTACCAGCTCAATCAGTAGTGAAAACCAATCGCGGTCAGACAGTGGTAATATATCTGATGTGTCAAACCATTCTATCAAATAATAACAGAATTTCCTTGGTACCTGTTGAGCATGTCTCTTAGCGATTTGTATACTTAACTCAGTTATATTCTAATATAATTATATCTGAAATACCGCTGGAAATATTCATTCTCTATGTATTATTTTGTTTGTTCTTGTGCCTTCTATATATGGGAACATCGCGACATATATCGTTTAAAAGTAACACTACTAAAAAAACGCGATCTTTTAATTATTAAATAAGTTATATAAATATATAACTCATTTAATAATGAGTTATATATTTATATAACTCATTTAATAATTATATAAATTATATAAATAAATGAGTTATATAAATATTATTCTGACAAGCATAAAAAATAAACTTAATTTCATTTTAAAAATCACCACAACTCAAGAAGGATGGTTTTTTTAAGGATTGTGAAATGAAAATGACATTTGCTCATGCTAAGAATATATTCTTTTTGTCGATATTGCTTGATAATTTTCTATCAAGTTGAAAAATAATTTTTCTCCTTTTCTGAGAAACTTAATTTTTTGAATTGTACATCACTTTTAAAGTAAGGAATTGATATATTAGGTGTTGGAATTAATTCGTAGCGTTTTACAAGAGATGGGAAGTACTTTCATTAATGTATTTTTTAATGCTCATGTGAAATAAATAACATTCTTTCATTAAAAACGCTACGAATTAATTCCAACACCTAATAATAGAACATTGATATAATAGACTTGAAGAACAATATGTATTTTATAAATCATAGATATTTTATAAATCATAGATTTCGTTTCGCGATGTTCTAATAAAATAGATTCAGACGGAACCAATGCAACAGCGATTCATACGATTGAATATCACGGAAGCGTACTCGGTAATACCGGGTGGACCGGATCTCCACGTGAAGCAAGGTTCCAGCCTGCGTTTGGAGTGCCAGTTGATGGCAGCCGCAGAATCGCCCAACTACGTGTTTTGGTATCGCGAGACGCGCATGATAAACTACGACAACGAGCCCGGCGTTCGATTCGAGCTTAAGGGAAACGGCTCCGTATTCATCGTGGAGAAGGTGAAGCTCTCGCATGGTGCGAATTACACATGTTTGCCGAACAACGCCAGACCGGCTCACATTGTGCTACATGTCATTGAAGGTGAGCAATTGTTCGGCGGGCATCTCGTGGCGACTCATTAATCCCTCAATTCCTGAATGTTTAACCTTCCGGAATTAAGATGGGTCTGTGTTGGACCGATTCAATTAGGTATCTCTTCGGAACTGATAGTGGAACTATCTAACCTATTCAATTATATTCTTTATATTATATCTGCAAATTTAAATTATTATTATTAAAATAAACTTAATATTCATATTTTTTTATAGAAGTTTTGTTTTTGAATATGGCGATTTGCGACACTTTTTAATCACAAATTTATTTATGTTATAAATAAATCTGTAATTAAAAGATGTCGCACAAATTCCCATATTAAAAAGCAAAATCTCTTTTTAAATTGATCGTGTAACCGAATCATAATATTGTAATAATCGAAGATTTAATTAATTTTCGTACTCTGAGCATATTTGAAAATAATCATGAAAACATTGTAGATGACTTATAATTAAAGTTGAAGCGTTTGTACGATTAATAATTGTTATATAAACGTTAATTAGCATTTAGATCCTGTTCAGCTTTTATACTTCTATTTATTTTTCATTTTAAACTTACTTGTTATTTAATAAATTTTGCTTGTTTTTAGTTTAATATACTTTTCATTTAATGTACTGCAGTTCGGAAACCTGTAATTTACTCAATGTTTATACAACATATTCTCAACAGAGAACAATCGGTGGAAAATTCAAACATCAACTACCAAAGTTTGACCAGATATTTCAAGCATTCTGTACATCCAATTGCATTTCTCTCGCTCGCGTTTGATCCTATCAAAGAATCTCATCTATTTTCGCAGAGGAAGAGAAATCGGCGGCCATGCATGGAGGCGATCGACGAAATTCCACGGCGACTACGTCAACCAACACCATACTGATTCTCGTGGCTCTCCTGATTATTAAAAATGTAAGACGATATTTCCAGATTCTCATCTGCCACGCTACGTGACTATTGTAAACCGATATTTTTGCAAAGTCAAAGCTCGTTGGAAGAAGTTGAAACACTTTGAATTTTTTTTCTTTTCTAGACTCGATTCTAGACATCTTGTCGAACTCATGTATCGAAAAATCACATTACCTTTAGTTCATCTCACGAGCTGAAACTCTCTGACGATGAAATCCAAACGTTCGTAAAAGAAGATGTGACAGATTCCGCGTGGGATCAAAGAAAAACCTATTTGCGAGTAAACTTAAAGCGAGAGATTCAACTGTAGACAGTTTTCCGAGAATCTCTGTATCCCCAGTGGCAAAATCTAAGGAGAACTACAAAGTTTCACGTAATCATGTAACTTTCGTTTAAAGAAACGTCTTATCCAAGTGACACTACTTGATAGAAACTCTGCTTCAACTCGTAACGAGTGAATAATATTCGTGGAATGAGATTTGGCCACGTCTTTCAACGTGGACGAATTTGCTCGCGAACTTTAAGAACCAAGTTGCTCGTGTCGTTGGTCATCATAAACTTTCGCGTATTGAAACAATTTTTTTTCCGTGAAATCTTATAGTTTCTGCTTACATTAAGATGTCTTTAAAATTTTATTTTATTTTATTTTATTATTATTATTTTTCTAGCAAAGTTGTTTATTTTCTCTGCATTTCAAATATTTAAAAATCTATTCTCATAAGAAATTTTAATATAAAGAAATAACACGAAACAAAAAGCTAATTTTTTAATATTAATGATAAAAATAATGGAATAATTAAAACTACAATATATAGGTATATTGAGGAAATTTTTAAATTCCAACAAAATTTAAAATCTTTTTAGAAAGCTTCACATTTCGTAGAGCATAAGTATATTCGCAAATGTATTACATCTTCGCAAACGAATTTAGCAATGAAATCTCGTCGGGAAGCAGGTAACATTTCATCATGGGAATCAAGTATTATTTGCTCCTTATAAGTTTGGCAAGTTTCTAGCAAGTAGTTTAATGCAAATGAGATATTGAGTTCTGTAAACAAAAGTTGTGTTTAGTAATGTTGGTTCTATGTTAACTTTCACCAATGTTCATAATAATAAACTCTCGCAATTAGCATTGTACATATTACGTGTTGAAAGATAACAAAGTTATCTCATTTACGTTTTGGTTTTTTATAATTTTTAAAAAAAGATCTATCGGCAACGTGAACCAAAATTACATTTAAGATTAGTCTACAAATAAACTGCCAATCCACAGCTCAAATAAATTAGAGATAGAAGAAATCTTTTTATCCGCACGACTTACACGCACACTCTCAAAGTTGACTTTATGCCGATGCTTGTATTTGCTGTATATTAGAAAGTATGTAAGTAAGCACTTCAAGTCATTCCATTTCTTATGTGTGTGCAATGTATATTTATCATTATACAAATTAAATACATAAATATACTGATACTCCCTAATCAGTATTTCAAGAAAACATTATTACAAAAATAAGAATTAAAACTAAATCTTTAAAAATGTTAGTTTATATTATATAATTTTATATGATGTAAAATGTTTTACTTATTAAATGAATTGTCTAATTACATAATAATTGATGGTATGTGTATACATGAAATATAATTAAATTTTAATAATACCATAAACATATTTCGTATCGATACCGATAAGTATAACATATGCATTGTGATGTACTTAAGTAAAAAATCATTTTTCATGACTGTTAATTTTGTATATATTAACTAATAGAAAAAATTCATTATACAAATTAATAAAAATGTATATGTTTAATCAAACATGCCTCATAGAAAATTAAAACCTTTATTATTTTTAACATCTACGATCTTATTTATTGTGAACAGCAGAATATAAGAAGTATAAATAAGATATAATTATTAAAGATTAAAAAAATAATAAAAGTTAATATCAAATACCGAGTATAAACATAAAAAAGACATTTAACAAATTAATAAACTCAAAATCAATTTTAAAAGAATATTTGTATTTTAATAATTTTATGAAAATCCATTTCTTAAAAATTTTTAATTGTTTTTAATTTAAACAAAAAATATATTATAAAAATTGTATAATATTTAATTACATAGTTTTAAATTGATTAAATGTTGAGATTAAATGTTTAATTTATTAAAAAAGTTAACAATAATTAATGAAATTTGATAAAGGATGTGTTTTATCGATCTTTTGAGAGGTAAGTAAACATAATTAATAAACATATTATTTAATATTGATTGTTTAATAAATGTATAATTAGTGTTTATAGGACTACGTTTTGTTTAAAGCTCATTAAGCATGTATAATGATTGAACAGTAATTTGCGAAAGAATCGCAATCGTTCAAACAATCGCTCCAACATTCAAACAAAGTAATCCAACTTAAAATGCTTTCCGTGTAATTTATCGGTGAATTCCGACAAGCATTTATAAGTGAAAGTAAGTTGAAAACTCGTAATTAAATAGAAAATTTTAAGCATCTTGCTCATTTGTCAAATCATAGCTACTTGTAAATCCGAATTACAATGAAATATCTTAAGCAAAGAAAAAACGTTGTCTTAAGAAACAATTTTTTGTCATTCGATACGAAAAACAATTGTGCAAAAAATGAAAAACTTTCTCTAAGAGTTATTTATTATTTTCTAAAAGCTATTAATTTAGAAAACCTTATTTATAACTATATCCAACAATTATATTCAAAATACGTTTAATAAAAGAATCGTATAAAAAACGTATAAATTAAAAAATAAACGTCATAAAAACATTTATAAGACGTTTGTAACGTCTATAACTCTTTAATTTTTTTATACAGCATAAAAAATGTTTCGGCAAAACATTTTTCAAACGTAAATTATTTGCTTAAGTGTAGTTATGTTTGTTTGACTAAATATACTACAATTCATTTCATCGTGTTGTATTAGAATAGAATTTCATGTTTAGAACAACCATTTTAATTACACGTCAACTTACAATAATTATAATATGCAATAATTACATGGCAGAGAACTCGTTAGGTACAGATTTGCCGGCGTTCGATTCGTGCGCCGGATTTCCGGTTAATTTCGCAAATTAAGGGTACATCACGCGTCGATGTAGCGTTAGTGCAATTACGGTCACACGATAATTACAGTTACATTTTCGGATTTAAGCTGCTTCCGCGGTTTCATTAACGCGAGAAGCACTAAGTACGTCGCAAACCGTCACGACTATTTTAATATCGCGATATAATGTCGCTGTTATCTCGAAGTCTGCTTGGCGGAGATTGCAAGACGGGCCATCGCGTGTCAAGCGATACAAACCGGAGACGTCTCATCCTCACCAAGCGGGGAATGTAATAACTCTCTTTGCCTCCAGTGTCCTCGATGTATAATGAAGGTATTGCGCGGAATTGAACGCGTTCTATCATAACACAAAGCGTTTGATAATGATCGATCAACGCGTGAGATGTGATTCCCATGCTACGCTAATAGGTATCTAATATCTAATATATCTGAGGAATACGATACAATAGGGACTGTATATTCAGAGATACATAGAATCATAAAGGGATTCGATCCAATCAATCTTTTCGATCCATTCACGATATTACATGGCAAATAATTAACGATCTCGTTATCTGCGTGACGTACATATGCACGGGAACGATTTTGTATTTAAAAATTTAACTAGACACACAGATCTGAAAATAATTTTGTTGGAATCATTAAAATAATTACGTAGGAATTTCAAGCACGATAAGCAACGCTTATCAAAAAATTTTGACATTCTAACTTGAACGTCCTATATAATTATTTTGATGATTAATTAGATGGTCCAATAAAATTATCTTTAGATTTGTATCTATCTTAATTTTTAAATACTCCAACAAAATAATGTATCAAAGAACAATGCTAATGCGTTTTCTCGCTTATTTCTTTTATGATTAATCCTTGTGAAGAGAAAGTTTGATTGTTTTCGTGATACAGAAATCGTTATCGCAAAAAATATTAATCGTCGACTATTCGATAGCGAATTCGGTTAGACGCACTAATACATATTAAAGCCATGTTTTATCTAATCTGAATGTAACTGCAAATGATAAGATACCCAGTACATATTTTATAATAAAATATATAATAATAAAATATATTGAGGATTTCGCGATTTAATCCATTTCTATATTTATATTAAATACAGATCTTCATATTGATTTGTTCAATGGCTTTAATGTACATTATTATATAGTCATTATTATATAGTCATTCGATAAGTGCTGCGTTTGAGAATTTTCGAAAAATTAAATTCTCTCATTTAAACGATTTATTCTTGGAGCAAACAACTCGCGAACATTTTACTTTTCGAATCCCATTGATAGTAATTTTCTCTTGTACGATACAACTATTTTCTTATTTAAATTAATTGACTTTAATTGTCGTATAGCGTTTGATCGCAGGAATAAAAAAATTAAAATGTAAAAAGACTTTAATTGATATTTCTTTCTCCTGCTCTTTTTTTTCTTCATTTCAGCCAATGCGAATGTGCGTGTATGTACGAATCGATATACTGGACAAAAAATACGTTCTGCGTTAACATTAAAAATTTATCGGACCAGGTAATACATAATTTAAGCACTAAAATATGCGACTTTTTTCCCCAAGAATTTTTACCCTACTTCGTGGTAAAGTATCCATTAGCCATTTATTAGCTAAATGTTGGGGGATATATTAGGCCAATATTTTGCCAATAAACATAGGGTTATCTTAGGATTTCTTGAACTTAATACTTTACATAGCTATGATAATAATTAATCATCATCATGATAACTATGGAAATCAATAACTATCTCTTGTAGTAGTTATAGAAAGCAATTACTTACTTAGGAAATATTACATCACATTTTGCATTTTACTTTACTGACAATACAGAATGAAGAAACTAAGTAATAAACTAATGTAATTGAGTTCAAATGGATAGCTTGCATTATTGCATATTAATGCTATCTATTGTGAATTCATCGTATAATTAT
Source organism: Acromyrmex echinatior (assembly GCF_000204515.1). The sequence continues at coordinate 861,307 of NW_011626975.1, forward strand.
CTATCAGCGAGTAGGGCAGATTCGATTATCTTATTAAACTTATAAATAAACTTTGTAGCAATTCTTAAAAAATTTTGATTAATTAACAACTAAGCGATTGTTGCCGAAAAACAAGATGCCTCAAAGTGCTTATACAGCTTCAACGTATCTTTCTTTTTCGAATCATTTAATTTCGTCCTCTATAAAAAAAGTCCATTAAAAGCATTTCACGTAATTGATACCATTAGCCGAACCGTAGACAATTCGATAGATCCAGACAGCTCAGTACAATGCGCGCCATCGTTGTTCAATGGGTAATAGAAACTCGAGTAATTAAATAAATGGTCATGTCACTCACCTTTTTTTTCAGAGTCACTTTCAGTGCTCCGAAATCAGGATGCTATCTGTCATGGCAAATCCATCTAATACGTAACTCCTTTCGTCGTTAGGACGTGCGCTAAACTAAGATTACAATCCAAATACGCTCATCTTAATAAACGTCAAGAAAGAGGAAATGCAGGAAAAGAAGACAAAATCGCGCATCTCATAAAGATGAAAAATCCTTTGCATTTTTAAATTCTACTATTCATTTTAATATATGTAAATATTACAGACAGAATGACCGCGCTCATTCCTACTAGCATACAAAAATGAAAGCTGAAAAATTTAATAAATAAAAAATTTAACAGGAGAAAAGATAAATATAAAACTAAACATAATGCATTTAAATGTTATATATGTATTATTACAATATTTTTAATAAAAATATAATTAAACGCATCGTCAGCATGTTGAGCTTGCGTTTACTTATTACATCCAGAATTTTCGCGCGATCGTACCAAGGATGAAATTAATCGTACTTTATTTAATCGTACTTTTTGATATATAAAAATAATTCTAAAAAAAACATTTTTTGTTTTCAATCAAATTCGAGTTTTCCCGAGTAAAGATGCAGGACACGCTAAAATACGCGTGACGCATTCCAAAACGGTGAAAAGCACCACAAACGTGACGAGATATCGTCAGACGAAAGCGGATATAAAAAAAAAATCGGCTTGACTTTTTGAGCAAAAAGCTGAAAGTGCTATTTACAGGACTTTATTAGCGCGTACAGGTTTAATTGAAATGGGCACACGGTTCAGTGCGAAGCTGGTGCCTGCGCGCGCTTGACTTAATTGAAAAGCTGCGATCCGAGAAGTACTTCTAAGGGTAATAAACGAATAAGCGAACGGAACGTTCGAGTCTTTGCCTTCGATATGAATACACTTATGGAGGAAAACGGTTCGCGTATATTCGCCCATAAAACAACCTATCGTTAGCGAAATTAATCCCCGTCAGAGCTATAGCTGGGTCCAATTGAATAATACATCTTTTCGTGCGAGCGAAGTTGTAGTACGGAATACAACGGCTTGTAAAAAAAAGTTTGGCTTATGATTCACAACGAAAGATCTTTTTATCCTTCTATCTTATTAGCGAAGATTATTTGTTTAATAAATAAAGTGGCAGAGATGCAAGAGAATAGAAGTTGAAAAGAAAAAAAATAAGTCGAATGGTAAATGATACTTGCGTAGGGATGCTTAAGTTTATTAATACCCATTCATTCATTTGCAGTGTCACAAGACACTTGATGTAATAGTCATATTAATTATACATAGAATAATTTGTACATTTCTATTAACTCTCTCACGCCTTTCTCATTCACAGACAATCGCATTTCTTTAGGAAACGGATATTGCGAATTAAATAGAAATTTTTTATTTCTATTTAATTTATTTTTGTTAATAAAAATTCCAGAAAACTAATTCTAATAAATGTTATTTTAATATAATAAAATAACATTAAATCATGTTTTATGGGTGTCTCACGTGAAATACTTCATTAATTAAATTAATGAAAATTAATTAAAATACATAAATTACGTCCTACATAAAATTACGTCATACATTCTCTACAGAATAAAATATTCGTAGGTTTGAATACTCGCAAAATAATGCAAATCAGCTTGAGAAGTCGCAATAACTATCGAACGGACATGAGCGACAACACGTTGGCGGAAGCGAACGTCTGCGCGCGCGGAAGAGTAGTAATGGGCGGACGCGACGGCGAGGATGGCGGGGACGAGAGGATGGAGAGGACAGAATGGTGCACAGGAAGAGGAAGCTTGTTAACGCTTGAACCGAAAACCGCAGCCGGCGTAGCCTGGTCGCTGATATTAACGAGCGTTTCAGCTAATTATCGCGAAATTAGAGAGTAAAATGCGGCCATGTCGAAAGCTGAGCCCCCGAAATGCCTCAATCGATAGTCGCCAATCTCGGAAATGGATTTCATCTCGTTGTTTGAGATGGTTATAGCCCCGTGATATGAATTCCGACACTCGTGCCGCGCTCTTTGTCTTTATCTCTTTGTCTCTTTCTCTTTCTCTCCATCCCATCTTTTTCTCTTTTATTTCTTCTCTATCCCTTTCCATCTATACAAAGCAAACGAATAAACCGCGTTTCGTTTCTGAATGAATGCTCGATTGAGTGAGTGAGTGAAAGAGAGAGGGAGAGAGAGAGAGGGGGGGAGGAAGAGAGGGGAAAAAAAGAGAGATTATTAGAGCTATATGAGATATTACATAGACAATGTTTAACTTCAATAGATTTTAACTTAATTAAATAGATAATATTTAACTCGATTTAACAAGCACCTTACTTTTTCCAGTTGTCTGCGATTTACTTTAATCAAGCGTCTTTCTTGAAACATCCTAGAAAGATTTCTTTCCGCCATTGAAATGATTGCTTACTCTGAATTAGACATTCTTTAATTAACATTGCTATCCTATCTTTTCATTTAATTAACTCTAATTATTATATTTTTTTTTATCCTTTTTACAAAAATCATCAAAATAATAACTATGAATCTAGATATAGAAAGAAAAATATAGCTTTATTTTATATGTATAATGTTCAAGTAGTTCAATCAATTTATTAGTCTCAAAATCACTTGAATCAATATCACTTCATCGTCCTATAATACTAAAAAAATATATATATTTTTATAAGGAATATGTCAAGAAGGAAAAAATATATACCTTATACATAATTTCTAACACGTATGCAAAATTTATCAAGTGAGAAGCAAAGATGGCTTGTTTTATTTTCAAATGCTACCATTATCTCTATCTCTATATATTCTCACGCCTAGTTCCTTATTCTTAAATCTCGCGCATCCCAGCCTGGATTTTTCGCTGGAAATCATGCTTTTACCGTGATAAAAATTTGTGAAAGACTTATCTCGGAGATTTACGGCCATTCCAATCTCTCGCCGACGTAACGAGCATAAAACACGACCGTGCTCATTAGTTTTGATGTGCCGGTACCTGCCAGCCAAGTCGTCTTTCGTCCTATGTTCCCTCGCGTTTCTATCTCGCTGTTCCTCTTGATTCTGCTCTGTCTCCATCAGCAACGACACGCCGAAGTGCTTTATTTCCCGTGGGCCGTCCAGGGTGAATGGAAGCCTCGGCCGAGCCTGAGGAAAGGCAATACAACACACCGCCATTGTTCTACTCCTACGATATACGGTGCGGGCACAAAGTGACGGAGCACGTGCGATTCAAGATATCGATTCCGAGTTTCATGTCAGCATGAACACCATGGGAAACAATCAATTACGTGATTATCGATCCCGATTGAATTATTCGGGAAATCTCCTGTTCGGTTATTGCACTCGTAGATTTATCGTAGAAAATACGGACTTTCTTCGGCGCTTTACTTCTTATCACAAACGAAATAATGGTAAAGAAATGATTTTCTCTTCTCGTATACACTAAAAAGAGAGATATAAAACAATTCGAATTGATTCAATTGTAAATTTAATATTTGATTACTAATTTAATATTGAGTCGGTGCTGAATAAAGAGAGAACAAGATTTGCGAAAATGAAAACCGCGTTTATTTTAATTATTATTACAAGTCACGTGCGCAAAATTGTGTAAATGGTAATTCCAGTTATCTAAAAAAAAAACGCTGAATGTATTATTAATAACCGAACGTTATCATCAATTAACGTACGTATTATCAATTAATGGATAAAATCAATTTGGACAATTTTTTTTATAAACGACTCGGTTAATTATTATTACTGAAAGACTCGGATGTCACATTGATGGAACCAGCGATGCTCCGCGAATTCCCGTCAGATCACGTTTTCCGTGAAATACGGAATTTCACGCTCGCTTGGAAAAGCGGATGGAAATAAAACGCGCAACCGATGAGGAAAGGAACCAATGACCCTATAACGTGCCGCTCATAGTCAGCCGAATCCGAAAAATATCGTACCACGTGTATTAAAACCCTGCAGTAGCGTACAGAGGAAAAATTCGAAATCTATCCAAAACAAAAATAGAAGCAAAATACTTTGGAACATTTCCTAATGACGAACAAAATTGTGCCGAGAATATGAGATCGTTAAGAATCGCGATTATTCGTTTATACCGTAAAACAGACGCGATAAACGATAATTCGCAATCCAGACTATCGACTATCTAATTTTGACAAATATATCCCTTTGTAGGCTCTTTATCTTTAATGTGACCAAACATTTTGCTATTGAAGGGATGTCCTATTTTCGAGGTAATTCTACTGTCTCGCCAAACATATCTAACGTCCCGAGTTTAGCCAAAACAAATACCGCTGAAAATATTTTTAAAAAATTTGTTAAGTTATAATGATAAATCTAATATATTTAAATAATGATTGCTAAGATTTTATATCAATTTTGTTTCTCCGAATGTACACATGAAAGAAGCAAAAGACTTGCCATCTTCTTGAATAAAAGAAAGTGCTTATTTAATACGTACATTTCCCCTCCCTCAATATAAAATTGATTGCTTTAGATCCAAAAATATCTGGTCATATTATCCATTCATTATCTATCTGTTATCCATCTTTGATCTTATTTTATATAGTTGGAGATAGAGAAAGGTATAACGGAAATACACTCCGATAATAATGCAGGCAAACCATTACGTTAGCCAACACAAATCGATTGATAGACTATCGGATTATAGACACGCGAACATATGTTACGTAGATGCGTAATGTGATGGATAGATCTGTAGTGAACACTGATCGATATGGATGTTTCGTTTTAATACGGGATACGTTTACATTAAGGCTTTCAGCTTGTTTCGCTTACATTAACCACCTCATACGCTTTGTATTCTGAATATTCTGCATGTAACGCTTAAAATTCCTCTTTGTGTATTTAATCTTTTATGATTTTTCGTTTCCATAATTATATCATTCTTTATTTCATATGGCAATTTTAATCTCTGACAAAGAAAAATCGAAATAATATCCAAAACAAATTTGAAATACTAATTTTAATAGAATTCTCGATGAAGACTTATGATGATCAATTATTCACGCCTCCTTTCTTCTTTAATTTTATTTTTAATGAAGATTAGTCTCGATTTAACAATCAGAAGCTATTATTATTATAATGGTAATTAAATGTGATTTCATCAAGATGCATTACGAAAAAAAAATTTTTGGTATTTGTGACTATAATTTCATGTAGTATAATTATTGGGAGCTCTCTTATTTTTAGTTATTATTACTATAATGTTCCATACAGCACAAAAGCTTGCAATAATCGTTACTGCAACGTTGAAAATATTGTTGTAATATTGCTGGGATGATATCTGTGCTACATGGTATTATAATATATAATTATATTTACTTATAATATATAATTATATATTTATAGTTTTATATACCAAAAAGAACATATATTGTATTGTCCCTAAAAACTATAATTAATAATCATTGACAGTCATTATCTATTCTTTTTATATTATTACATGCAATTTCTTTTTGTATTATTTACAATTTATTTACGTGCAATTATAGTCAAATATCAAAAACTTTTTTGTCAGTGTACCTGACCGTATCAGTCATCCATCGATTCATCTATGAACAGCCACGTTAATCGTCGCAATCTATAAACTGTAAACCCTACGAAATTCACCTAAGATTCCCAGTTTCGCTGAAAACTCGACGATCGAAGGATAAACTTAGATGATAAGCGAATTGTATCCCGCGGTCGGATACGGAAATAGTACAAGTACGATCCGAGCTTGAAATGGACGTGAAAAGCGAATGAGGGAGGCAAGGATTGGAGGAGAATGGCAAGGACATGAGGACGAAGAGTCATGAATATCGGTTTCCAATATAACGCTCAGGATATATTCGAGCGCGTTAATTCCACGTATCTTCTCTATACTCTCCTCTTTCTCTTTCGCCAGGAAAATTGGGATTTCCATTGCGCTCACATTAGGCGTCGAATACGCTTTAACGTTCACCGAACGCATCTCTTCCAGAAATATTTTTAATAGGAAAGCTGAATTACTAAATGGCGAACATGGCAACTGTTCATGGCTAAGAAAAGAACAGATAATGAAATAATTACAGCCAACATTTAAATGTGTGTAATATTTAAAGATAATATAAAGACATATACGACGCATGACATAATCAAGAAAAAGGAACAAGGAAACGCTTGGCGATAGTCGAAGTACACATCGTGATGTTACAACGATACTCCATCTCGTTCAAATCTATACGATCTGTATAATTCTGAGATCAGGATAATAGGATAGCATGTAAACCAGCGATTGATATCTGGATTATCGTCTGCCGTTCCGTCTTTGTTCTTCCTCAACGGTTCTGGATTTCGCTTTATCTCTCTAGAAAATAGCGACGCTTTATTGATGCTCTTTTATATCCATCGTATTTTATTAAAAGCTTCTCCCAATTGCACCTGCTGCTGATATACTGATTTAGTGCTGTTCGATCTTATCTGCAGAATTGCAATTCGCGAAAAATATTAAGATAGTTTTATAGAATACACATCGTTTATTAATATAATAACAACGACATAACTCACAAATTATCATTATTTAGCTACTTGCTAAAAAAAAATGAGAACATAAATTAATTTTTAACAAATACGTTTTTTTAATAAATAATATCGTAAATAATATTATGGCGTATTTTTATTACTTTAAACAATAAGATCTCAAAAATGAATAAAATAATATAAAGTCTACACATAATTATGTATAATAAAATTTATTTTTTAAAAAGATAAATGTGCTGAAAAGGATACAAAATTTAAATGGACTTGTATAATCTGTTTTGTTAATACCGTTAATTTTTCATAGCCATATTTCATTTTTTCGCATTAAGATACAATCCCCTGATGTCTCTCAATTGCAGTTTTCGTTATCCTTGTGTCGCAATCATGTCTAATTGCGTGGCGCGCGTCCGGTTCATTCGACGAGGGAGATGTTTCTCTTGGTACCCCGTAACAAGTCAGGGCGGACGAACTAATTAGTTAAAGATGGTAATTCGATGGAGAATATTCAGTTCGCTGGATTGTTTGGACAATTATCGACTGATTGTAATGAATTGTATCTGAGGCCACAGTATACAGGCGAATTTCATGTACGATGAGCGGCAAAGTGCAGTTGAAATATTAGTCACATTAACCCAATTTCACAATTAATTCAGTAGTACTAAGCAAACGATAATCAGCGATATCAGTATCCGTTGTGAATTTTCATGATATCAATATGAATTGCAAAATCGAGTTATAGACATAACAATACTAAACGTGATGCGACACACAAATTGCTATTAATCAAATAAAATCTTTCAATACAGTAATTATAATTGCAAGTATTCTGTTAATTTACGAGTGCTAATAAACAATTAAAAACCACAATTCTCGAGTTTCTAATTTTCTATAATCTCGATGTATCTCAATGCATTAAAATATTGTATCAATATATCTCGATATGTTAAAATCTTAACATTAAGATTTTTTGCATTAATATATGTATATATTTCGCTTTAAATAGAATTAGAAAATTTCTATTAGATTTTGTCTATTAAAAATTTAAAATTGTAGTCTCTCTTTGTTTATCCTTCTCTCTCAATCTCAAATATTTCTATCATAAAAAAATATTAAAATTGATCAAAATGTATGCAGGTATGAGTAATAACGCGCTGTAGTATGTTCTAATTCTAACATATAATTTTTCTATATAATTAGTACTATTAAACCGATGCCCCCCCCCCCCTCTCTCCCTCCCTCTCCCTCCTTCTCTCTCCCTCTCTCTCTCTCTCCCTCTCTCTCTCTTTCTCTCTCTCTATGTGTTATTCATGAATTCAATAAACTCCGTTGTGAATGATTGATTGCCTGTTCCCTGACTAAACGATATTTAAGCTAATACTCTGCTTAGAACGCGAATAATTCCGACCAGGGGTCGCGCTCTCTCACAGTTGGAACTAATTTCCCATGAGATGTATACCGGTAACGGATTAGCTCGCAAACTCCAATAAGATGACACTGATCGGATACATAGTCGCACCGCTATAATTTTCACGTTAATGATGACTACATTAACGGATTACGCGCCTGTACAGTAGGACTCAACCGAGCAATGTAACTCCGCGTGTACGTGCATGTTTACGTACGATCAATTCAACGCGATATGACATATTCCTGACACATATTGTACACACGAAAGCTACATGCACATGATACTAAATGTACGATCCACTTGAAACACAAAGAAGAAAATGAGATCCTAAAAGATTGCACGAAGCATTTCCATCTATAATATTTTCACTTCTCTCTTTTCACACACTTTAAAAAATTATTATCTTATTTCATTATTTTGTGCTCAATGTTTTATATATTCAATTTATGTACATAGCGTATTACAATTTTTAAAATTGTTTTGTTTTATTTGCAATTCTTTTTTTATACTACGTGATGACAAAACACGACACTATATAAAGATAACATTTTTTTTAATTATTATGAAATAAAGTATTCTTCATTTTTGGATGAATATTTATATATAAGTATGTTATTTTTCATATACATATAGGTATAGTAATAATAATCAATACTATGAATAAAAATATTTATCCTTTTTATAGAAATCTAAATAAAATAATGCAGAAAATTTAATTTTTTATTCTTTCGAATCCATATTATGACAAAAATTCTGCTCTAATTTGAGCACAATAATAGAATATAAGATGTCATAAAATAATTCTATTATATAAATAGTTTTCTATCCAAACACAATAAAACATAATAAAACCATAATGCTATAAATTATTATTTCCAATTTGTACGCAAAATTAAATTTAACTAAGCTAGCAATAAGTCAAAATATTTATTTTAACTTTATCCTTTTATATTGCCACTTTTTCTACTCATTTGAATAGCTAATCATTAGTATTTGTTAGATTTGTTGAGAAAAAGCCATCGGCGTTCGATCTCATTTTCTCAGAGTAGAAAAAAATTTCCGTTCGGTAAACTTTCGTTCTTGTACATCTGCGTTTTAAAAATTTCAAGAGTGACTTGTCTCAAATCAATTCACGATTTCCAGACGCTAACTTTTAGCGAAGCAGGAAGATATCTACAGGATAAAGCTGCATGATAAAACGTTGAAGGTAGTAAGGAGGTCGAGAACGGAATGCGTCGGAGAAGAGCGATACACAGCATGGCTCTCAAATCGAAGTTAAGATATGCAAAAGGGAAGTTTTTGAAGATGTGCATACGGAAGCAGTCGATAAATAACGTGGTAAAGGGGGGCGAATCTGCCAACAAGCCACTACTCGCTAAAAGTCCAACCAACGAGAAAACTTTCGACATCCTGAGCGATGAAGATTTTTTTTCTATTTCTTTACAATATAAAGAAACTTCCGCATTGACAAAAATATGAAGGAAACGTTAAACGAGATGCGAGAGCATCTCCTCTTCAAAATTTAATCACGAATATTCTTGCTTTATTTAGAAATATAAATGCTTTATTTAGAAATATAAGTGCTTTCTGTTCCTCGTGATTAAATAAGACGTGTACAAATTTCCAATTTTACGAACTATTTACAATATATTTTTGTTCAGGTAATCCTCTTAAAAAATAATCCGCGTATTTTATATATTAGTTCTAATTTATAAAATAAATTCATTAAAAATATAAAAGTTATATGTTTTTATACAAAATATAAAAAAAAGAGATAGCTCTTGGAGATATTAATAATGAGTAACATCTTCCCCACAAAAATGAACTCTTTTTCGAGATATAAACAATATAAACATATAATAATTTCTCTTTAGAAAGAGTATTTTAAAAGGAACGGAGCGTGTTTTAATCTCTTCTTTTAAAGTTTTCGCAAATTGCATAGCTGATTACGTTGAAACACTGTGTTCAAAAATTTCCTTTATTAGTGATTGTGGAAAAAAGTATTATATCGAGTCAATTTGTTTCTCAATAAAAGGAACTTTTATGAGAATCCCAATTTACATTATAGTTTGTAAAAAAAATTAATAATAATTACACTGTAATATTTCTTAATTGTCAAAATGTAATTTTAATTACATTTTGACATTTCTTATTTTCGAAATTTTCGTAATTTTAGTTACAATATATGTTCACGTGTCATACTATGTAATTACATATGCAATAATATTTCTCTTAAATGCAGAAAAATTATGAATCATTATATAAACATGAAAAATATACTTTGAATATATTTTACATATTGTGTAGCATTATTACTATACTATAGTACTTTGAAACTGATTAATTTAAAAATCAAGTTTTGAAAAACGGGTTTTAATACAGAGCAGACATAAATTTTTGTTACAATAAAATTGCATTAATATTTCAAGACAACAACGACGCATATAAAATTATGCATTAAATATTTATACATATTGTAATAATATTTCTAAAATTTTTCTGTAAAATGAAAATTTCCTTCTCTGTATAAACTTTTTGCCATAAGATATCTCGTTTCTAAAATATCGATTGTAAAAGTTTTGTAGCTCTTTTTTGCTATGTGAGTGCAGTATAGATAATCATTTATTATTATAATGTATTACATTTCAGTATTCTATAAAATTCAATGGAGCGTACTTAATGTTCACCGAGAGAAAAATGATGCAATTGCCATATAATTTAACTATTTGTATTTGCATTTCTGAAGAGAACTCCAAAACGAGTTGAAACGTGCAATCAATTTGGAATAATGATAACATCATCCTTCTTGTAAAGTAATAAAAGTTTTCATCACAATTTGTGTCTCCCTAACCGCGCTGTACTCTCATTAATCTTTAATTTCTTTACTTGTTGTACGATATTTTATAATTTAACTATAATTTATAATAATTTTCAATGCCAACTATATATTTTTCAAAAAACTATAAATGTAATTATTACTAACATTAAAGCAGTAATAAATGGAGTTCGTAACTATGCCCAAACACATACTTTATCCCATGGATATCCTGCGAATATCCTTAGAATGTTAAGAGAATATCTTCTGGATGCCTTTAGGACATCTCTTGGAGGTCTATGTTGTATGAATAATTTTACGATGCAGTTATTAAAAAAACATTTCTCTCAATACAATTATATTGATTTTATGCCAATGAATAACAACAACAATCCATCTAGTTACTTTTCAACCCATGATTCTTATTTTCTATGGCAATACTATTCAATCGACAATAGATATAAATACAGATCTCCAAATTATCAGCTGTAGGATATAAAGTTCTATCTAACTCAACAGTCAGTAATGTAACCTTCCATTGTAACCCATTGTCGCTATATCTCCTCTTTTATCAACCGAGCTAGTGCTAGTCTTCATTTCATGATAGATGTCGAAACCTTCGTGAATCGGCAACGACGAGTTCTTCCCATGTTATTCACGCGGAAATGGCGGTCGTGAGGTCACCGGCTAAATCCGTCATCGAAACAGCATAATGGTCATCGGCACATATCACCCACATGTTGATACGCGTTATCAGCGTTGGACCATAATTAGTACACGGCTGCATAAAGCGTCGTAGCAAGCGCGCAGTAAGCATTTACGGTGATTCAGTTGGACCTGGACCTGGACCTGGTATATACCGTATCGTGTTCTTTACATCGTTACGTAAAAGCGAAGGACGGCGCCAGGCTAAAAATAGGCACGCAAGAGTCGTGCTATCTCGCGCCGTTTCTGCTCACCGTCCCCCGTCCCCCGTCTCCATACCTGCCCCCGGTCCCCGGTCCCCGTCATCATCCCCATCCCCATCCTGTCCCGTCCCATTCCATCCCAACCATGTCCCCCGTCACCACCAACCTATCCATCCATCCATCCATCCATCCTTTTCGCGCTCCTGCTGCTCGCCATCATTGCGACCGAAAAAGAAAGCCGCCACCGGGGACAACGACGCGTATATTGCATTCCATCAAGTTTTCCTCTCAAGGTCAAATAGCCCACCATTCGAATTCAATACAAACCGCCTCGTCTTTAATACCTTCTCGTACCGAAGCTCTCGCATACCTGGCAGCGGTTCTCATCGTTCACGTAACTAGAATCGTTTCTCGTGCACGTACACTTGCACAAATTTCTCTAACCGTCTGACGGTTCGACCGATCCCGATTTCTGAACGTATGTAACGGAATTATTTCGGAAACAAATGGAACCGACTTCGAGACCAAATAACACATCCCAATTTGTTAACAATGCTAATATAATTGTAGAAACTTCTGCAAATATATCGTAATTAAACAAATTAAATTCTACAATGATTGCATCCAAGTTCTCAAACTTCGTCTTTGATGTCTTTGATTTCTTCGATTAGTGCATCACGTAATGAATGGTAGTAGTATTCTCATTCGTCGCGCAGAAAGGCGGATCGGAACGTGACAAGGGAAATCAATAACAGCCAACGCAATCGAAGCGACAACGGTCGACGGCTGGAATTTCCTATGTTCGTCTGCGTGTTCCAGAATGTTCTATGAGCGTCCGTTGATAGCGCCGTATAATACGCGCGCTGAATACGATCGCACTACCCTGGGACCGATTGGATCGGCGATTGGATCGTTGAAATGACTTTTTTGGCAATCAAAGTGTATGGAATTCAAAATTTCCAGGGGTTTGCCAACCGCTGCCTAGCGGATGCAATGAAAAAAGACGATATCTCGGAGACAGCTTTTATATCGGTAAAGGCAGACGCTTAGGGTGCAGCTATACGCATTACACGACGACAACGAGCGGGCCAGAAAATATGTATGTGTGTATGTGTTTGTGTGTAGAGATCGCGGTTACCGTGAAGTCTTGGGGTAGGGCAGTGGAAATTTCCACTGGTGTGCCCGCTGGGACGGTCAATACTCTCTCTCTCCGTGCCGTAACGTGCGCCGCAACGACGGTCGTCCCGGATTACAGGGTGTTTCAAAGACGATCGACACGCGCCACGCACCGTTAGGGCTTCCCAGCCTCCGGGGAGTCCCCACTAGGAAGTTGGGTGGATTTTTCGATCAGTCCAATCCCAAGATCGGGAGAATGAAGCCACGAAGCCACGATGCTCGATTGTAATGAGATTACTCGCGAAACCTTAATTCCGCTCGAGACAATACTGTATGCAACTGTATTCTTGACACCTATGGAGTTTCACTTCTTCGATCGAAGAGATATGTATAGTACGTCATGTCGTATAGATGATCGCTTTAATGTCATTGCCTTGAACGTATGCGATTATCACGCATGGAATTATTTCGAGAATAAACGGAATCGATTTCGAAATCAAATAATGCAATCCCAATTTATTAACGTTGACTAATATAATTTTTATAAATATATCGTAACAAATATTAAACTATATAATAAAAGAATGAAATACAGAAATAGAAATCAGTACCAAGTAGTCGTCAAATAAAAACGCAGCCTAAATAGGAGTAATCTACGATCAAACGTAGTGTAATTTTGTACCTTTTGTACGTTTACCTTTTCGCTTTTTTTTTCAATATGAAGAAAAGAGAAGGAAGCATGAACTATACAAGAAGTCTAGTTGAAATTACCTATCAGAAAAACCTCTTGTGTCGTTTCGGAAATAGTTCCTTTAGAATGTGTACACATTTCCTATGAAGTCATTTCATCTTTGGACTCGTGTCCAAAAAGATGATCGTAGAACCACATCCGATATTTCCAGTGTCGAGTAATACCTGGCTCTTGGTTATCGCTTTTCAACATACTTTGTGGCGAACATACTTTGAATTAACATAAAAGTATATGTATGTTTAATGATCTTTTAAATCGTCAATAAGATAAAGATTTGAATTGCTAAAATTTTCATGTTGCAAATAAAACACATCAAAATAAAACAATCAAAATCTACTAATTTGTCAATCAATTATTGATGAATGTCTACATAAGAAACAGAACATTGATCGATTAAAAATAAATATCACTTCACTGAACATGAATAAGCAGATGAGGTTGGAAAAAGAGACCTGTGCAAGTGTTGCATAAGCCTAGCTGGTTCAATCTTGGCTCTACTCGGATATTGAATCCGATCCCAGCACCATCTCGGCGTCACCACCAGGAATCGGTTCCTGGTTGAGATCGGTAAATTTGACGAGTCACCTATAGGATGGTTTTTCACACCGGGAAAGGAGAGACAGGGAGAATACGAGGCGTGACCGACAAACATGTTATTTCGGCGTGACGCAACGTTACCGTACACGGCGAGATCGGCGGTGTATTTTTTGGCAGCCGATACGTTTAAACCGTCGATCGATGTGCCAAATGCTGGCTTTATCGTCCCACTCTACGTGCCACATAAATCGGGCCAGGAAACGTGGAAATAGCACACTGAGCTCTTTAGTCTTTCGATCTAGGCTTGGCTGAAGGTTGCCTAGAGTAATTCCTAGACCAGATGAATTTTCCCTCCTCAATTTCCGGCGAGAGGTTTCACCGGTGGGCTGCCAAGTCCAACACGTCTCGATTGTAGGCTTGAATGTAGAAGAGCAAAAACGCTGCTTTTTCTACTGAATGTAGCTTGTATTACAAGCGCATGACTGCGAATTGTCAATTTTTTTAAACCGCAAATACTTTTTTTAAACGCGACTGACACATAACTTTTTTTTCTCTGAGAGAAAGTATAAACTGATAAAAATATCAGAATGCTAAAAATTCATTTTCTATATTTAGGAAGTCTATTTCCGCACTGTTTTTTATACATATATCAATTCTATTTTTATATACTTTTCTATTTGTTATCTCAAAACTCGAAACCAAGCTAGTTGGGTTGTTAATTCCTGAGAGAAAGTATTCCCAGGAGTAATCGGCAAATGAGACGTGTTCCAAGATTCAGTTCAACACCATGTCTCATCCGAGATTCTCGTTGGAAGCGTCGAATTAATTTTAGAATCCACCTCGCTGTATTTCCGAGGAAAGTCTCTCGTTTCGAGTTGCACGACGCGACGCGTCTAGTCGTTGCATCTGTCTATCGATTGGCGAGAACCGACAGCAGCCGGCGATGTCTTGTACGGAAAACTTGTCAAAACGCAGACAACTATTATTAATTATTGTGTAAAGATCGCGGATTAACAAGTCTAACAGACGCCAGCGTCGTATACTCACAAACACATAATAGCGATAACTTGTACAGTTGCTATCATCATGTTTTTCAATAATTATGAAGTTGACAACTATGCAAGTTTTATGTATAAAATTAATTTTAATTAATTCTTTTTTAATTCTATTACAAAATATTTACGCAAAATTGCCGTAAGTTCATTTAAAATTTCGTTTAATTTTTCCTTGATTTTTAAACAAAATTTTATGGTTTTCCTAGATTTTCAATAATATTTTAAAATTTTTGTATTTCATCCTGGAAATCGTTAAACATTGAGAGAAAAATATACTAAATAAATTTTAATAAATAATTATTTGAATAATACTAATATTTATAAGAAAGAATAATATTTATTTATTAATATAATATTTTATAATAAGAATAATACTAATATTTATTTATTAAATAAAAATAATAATAGTCAAATCAACTTAATTCTTCTTATACAAAATAAATATATATTATATTTAACATCTAAACATTCAATTGACAATTAAAAAAATATTTATTAAAATTTAGTACATTTCTCAAAACAATTGAATAAACTGTGTACATAGTTGAATAAAAATAATATACATAGTTCAATAATAAAATTTCAATAAGAAATTCATAAAAAATATTATTAGGCACGAAAAACCGCCTTAACCATATATGACATTTTTCACTCATGTATATTCAATTATGCTGTATATTAATTCTACATATATAAAATTTGTATAATTATCACCTTCACAGTTGCTCTACTATGTTTTTTCTTTGAGTGTATCTTTCTACCAATCGATATACTATAGTCGCAACGTCTAAAGGCTACGTCAAATAGACGCCCCATGCTTTTGTATTTTCGATGAATGGAACGTATGAGGATCAATAGCGCAATCAGGTTCCGTTCGTTTTAATCCCTCCGATTACTTGGCAACCATCCTGCGCAGTTGTTTTAGATAGCGAATACAGACCGGCGGTAACAGAAACGGAGGTGTCATATTGCAAATATCTGCAAATCCGAAAAGCGAACGTAAGGAAAAGATAAGACAATCGATTCGTTTCAAGAACGATGAAAAATAGAAGTCGTAAGACGAATTCAAATGTTGAATCAATGGAGAATCGTGCTACGTAGTCGCTAAACGTTCCGAAAAATTTTTCACAAGCGTGTGAAGTGTTCTCATAAAATTCTTGGGAACCCGCCAAAATGGCATTGTTTGGCAATGGGAATTGAGATTTATTTCTGCTGTGGTGATCCGAATATTTGTTCCAAAAATATCTCTGGGCGCTTTGAAATTCTCAGCGATACTCGCTTTCTCAGGAATCCGAGACTACGATGGATCACCACAAGAGAGTAGGCATATTTAATTATTAAATCAGTAAAACATGGAGAGAGAAGAACGGTCATAAAATGGCAAAGCAAAGTATAGTGCCGTTGCTGTGTCGGCGACAGAAATCCATTTGAATGATTCACGCGGCCATTACGAGAACATGACGGTGTAAACTTGAGCCATGAGAAGCGTCAAATGTTCTATTCGTAAGACGAGCTTAAAGAGACAAGGTCTCTCTGCTTCGACATATAACGCAGTCTCCTGCAGGAATACTTTCAGCAAAGGAATAGCGGATTAACTAACGGCAGGCACTCGTCAGACAATTTGAATGCAACACGGATCTTTAAATAGCTATTTCCGAGGGCACATTCTCCTCTTCTTTCAACCAATTTGTTTCATCCATGTAGAGAGCACGAAGGAAGGAAGGACTATGATCCTTTCCAGGTCTCTTTATTTTTTAAAAATTGTTATCATGTGTGAAATAAGATGTACTTGTCTTTTATTAGGATATTAATTAGTAGAAAGTGCAATTTCTTGTCTAATTAGATAAAGTTTCAGGAAGTTAATTTATAACTCTTATCTTAAAAACATAATATAAAGAATATTTCTATAAATTGTGTAAAACAATCTATACAAAATATAAAGTTTGCTTCCACTTACTTAAGTTTTCTCGCACGTACAAAATTATTAGCAAAAATTACAGTATTTCGTATTTTATTTTAAAGAAAAGAAACATTAATCATCACGCATTCGTACTATCTGTAATATTAGGTCGCCAGCCTTCAATTTCATCATAAATGAACGCTTGTCTGACAAAGAGACGTCATCCTAATATCGCTCTCGTCATTCTCACAATTATATACAAAGTATTTAACTCAATACTGTCAATTATTCCATATAGGATGAGCTATGAATACATATGTAATCGATGTGGAATACATAAATATTAAAAAACAGAAATATGGAAATTTATGGAGATAGGTGGAAGTAGGTGGATTGAAACAAAAGTTCATAACGCAACAAACTTCAAAATTCGAATAGCTATAATTTCATTAAAAATGAATAAAATTTAAATTTAAAAAAGGTTTTTAAAATTTTAAATCACTTTTCGAAAGAAACACTATATTTATTTGAGTTTCTGTGAATTTGATAATTTTTATATATTATAGAAACTACGAGTTAGACAAAATAGACAATTTTCTTCTTACTTGGCTCTTACTATATATACGTGTCTAAAAAAATATTTGTCTAACATAAAAGTTTAAAATTTTCCCTTAAAAAACAAAAATCGTTTTTTAAAAATTTTAAAATCCCTAAGATTTTTACTGACTTATTACGGATTAAATATATAAAAGAAGCATTTTTTATTCTGATATTGCTTAACATTTCGTTAAAAATCATCGTACAACAATTTAAAAAACAGATTCTTAAAGCTAAAACATTATCGAATGGTATAATTGCCAAAATTTTTTAAAAACGTATTTGATACAATAAAATAACGATATAAACTTTTGCTCCGACAATATGATAGAACCTTGATTAGTAATCAAATTATTAGCTGATAGATGATTGCATGATTAATCATTTCAAATAATCAGATGCTAGAACGATTTAAACTCAAAAAAGATAATTTAATATCAAAATTATTATACATAGGTATAAGAAATTTAAAAATTTGCATTTCATTGAATATTCAATATTTTTTAACATTGATTGAGCTACTGTAAATGCGCAATCATTGCTACATAGTAATGGCATAACATATAATACAACATATAGGATGATATAACATGATGATATAACATCCGTATTCTGAACGTAATACAGTAATTACTTGGTTTTGCTAGTTATCTAACAAAACTACCACTCATAAGTCTCATAAGTTCGCGGTATAAATAAATCGTCAAATATATTATAACATTTTGTACGAAGAACTTTTTGCATATAATCATAAATTTAATATGTCCTGATATGATTTATTCCAATATTAATCGAGAAATTTTAAGTATTTTTAATTTTTTTGCGCGTTTAAAAGTCTTCTGTTTTAAAGTATAATCATGTTTAATCCTCCATCTGCAATTATATTTTATTCCTTACGTCTACAATCTACATCGTTTTGTCTAATTCAAGTTTCTTTATAGACTTTCAAAAAACATGGAAAAAGATTTTTATTTTTATTTTAGAAGGGAAAACCAGGCCGCCTTCCTCTATTTTAAAGAAATTTCAAAGTAAAATTGACAAATGAGTGAAATGTGAAAAAACAGATTGCAAACGGAGGATTAAATATTTAAAAGATCACATGTACAATTATCGCAAAGTAAAGAATTATTGCGACAGCACATGTGATTGTAATATTGTTTTGTTCAATCGCGATTGCACAACGAAGTTAAACATCGATCTAATGTCATTACGCGAAGAATTGGATCGCAAATAGATCGTAATAAACGTATAATTAAAAATCGGATAAAAGTATAAAATATAAAAAATATAAGAATCACTCCAATAAAATGTGAGATAAAACATCGGAAAAATCGTAGCTATACAGCGACAGAAAATATCACAGAGTAGACCAGGCTGGCGCCAATATTCCTAGTCGCCCACACATATGCACGATCGTGTATATATACTAGCGTGTATTGGTAACACATTGCTTATCGACATTTCTGCGTAAAAGATACACGCGATACTAGACAGCGATCGAATATAAACTTTATACGGCAAAATGACGCCTCGCGTATCGCAGATACATATTGGTTCGCCGGATCGAACGATCAGAATTTCGCTGTTTTTGAACGGCGACAAAATGTCGCGGGTTATCTCGTAAAAAAAATGCGAGTTCATGGATCTTATACGCGTCGGCACAAAAAACAGCGATGTGATTGTCGTGCCTTTCTTACTTGTGCACGTCTGCGATACGTGGCTACCAAACAAAGAATGGTAATCTGTCTTCATGGACGCGCATTTCTTGCCTTTATACGAGTCTTTATAGTCTTAATAGAAATAAACTACACAGTCACTAGCCACTTAAAGAGATATTCTTCGAATACCAGTTTGAAGTCATAGCAAAGTCACATTTGCTATTTCCATAAAAAACTCGATAATCTCGCCAACAAAAAAAAATCATTTAAATTTTATAAACAATGTATAAAATATTTCAAGCTAAAATCGTGATAGCCACATTAAGGATTTATAAAACTATACATATATACATATATTTTTTTAACTGAGTAAAATTTCCTCTTATTCATCTTAAATATCTGTTAATTTCTAAAAATAGAATTTTTCCAGGATAGAAATATAATGTATTTTGCTTTTTTTCATTTAAAAAAGTAATGCGATTAACGTTCATTTCTATCAATGCGTAGATTAACTTAATCTCAGTTTAATTTACCCTTTATCTCGTTCCAATTTTTAGATCTAAAAAAAGATAAAAAGGAGTTTAAATGGAGATTAAAATTAATCTATATCAACAGAAATGCACATTATCAAATAAGTGATAATGCGATCATTCTTTTTCCTGTCATGATACATAACATGCCCAATGTCACGTGGCGTTTGTTTACATGCGTCCGGGCCCACGTGAGCATAGGCGACTACGTCTCTCGTCTACGAGCGCAGCCAGAACTCGAAAGCACGGGTCTGCACGATAAAACGCGGCCCGTGCGCGCGAAAGGGCGCGTCTTTCGTTCCAGAGAGCGAAAGGCGCCGGTCGTTTTATCGTACGAGCCGTCGGTAACGCAGGCCGCCTGAAACAGTGTGGAAGAGCTCGAAATCATTCACAGATGTCATCAAGCTAATTGGCGTGGTCCCGATCGTCATCGCCGGGACAACCGCGTGGCCGGCCGATCGGCACCCACGTGGATTCGCGTGGGTACGAAGTCAACCGCGCGTTGCCGGTTCCGAGCGCGGCGATGATCGGGCGTGCAAGGACGCGTCGCGATCGCGACGGCGGTGTTCCATGTACAAGCAACACTCGTCTCGTTGATATCAGACGTAAATGCGTACCTTACGAAAAATTTCAACCAGGGATCGAAAGAAAGCATCGTCGAACTTGTCTTTAATGTTCCTTTTTACTACAGTTGTTATTTTTGATATTTCGATTTTTGAAGCTTCGAAAGAATTCAAATCTTCGAAGTTAATGTCGAAATTTATTTTTTTAAGGTGCTTTCAGATCTTCAAAAAATATATTTGCGCGAATAGAAAAAGATGAAAATATATTCGTATATTTTTATTTTTTTTTTAATGAAATATTCGTTATTATTAAATTATATTAAATTAATAATTACATAATTTTGATTCTTCGAAACTCGAAATATTCGATGAAGATTGAAGTGTATTCGAAGATTTGAATGCCGAAGCTTCAAAGTTTAAGTGTTAAAGAACTCCCTCGAACCTGCTCTCGAAAGAAAATACTAGCTTTTACCGCAATGTAAATTAATTTCATCTTGGTTTAATTTACTTCAACTTACTTTTTAACTTCTCTAGTTCTAAAATTAAAAAAAGATACACTGAGAGAAAAATGTCAAAGTATTGCGAAGCAAATGTTACTTACGAAATTTGATTGTAACGAAATATACATTTCTATGAAATATATCTTATTTCCGTGTAAAATATATTTCTGTGAAATATATCTCATTAATTTCAAAAAAAATTAAATAGATGGCTTATTTATAAAATGGTTATGAATAAAATTTTATTTCGCCCATATTTAAATAAATATTTATTTCAGTGAAATAAATATATTTCTGACAAATATATTTTTAGGCATCTTTTTCTCAATGTAAAGAGATAAATTAAATCTAGATTTAATTTATCTCTTTACATTGAGAAAAAGATGCCTAAAAATATATTTGTCAGAAATATATTTATTTCACTGAAATAAATATTTATTTCAGTGAAATAAATATATTTCTGACAAATATATTTTTAGGCATCTTTTTCTCAATGTAAAGAGATAAATTAAATCGAGATTTAAATTATTTTATATTATTTTATGGATTGATCCTAAATAGAACACAAAATCATAATAAGATCAAGATGCAAATAGAAGTCATTTTAGAAAAAACATAATACTGCGTCATTCGATATACATTTAACTATAGTTTTATGATAAATTCTTGACATAATAATGATTCTTGAGTGATTTTTATTTAAAGAAGATATTATTATTATTGTTCCTAAAATGATATCAACTTAATGTCATTTTAATCTTATTATGATGTTCTACCTGGGATAAAAATAGACATTATTGAAATAAGTTTAATAAACTTAAGTTTATACTCTTTTATCATCGGTCAAAGGAGGCCCGAGTAAAGCTAAAAAAATTAGTTCTAGAAATTTAATTAGAAAGCGTTAGAAGTGTATACAGTATAAGAAATATAATCTTTGCATCACATGAACCTTCGTGCACTTGCAAACTGATATTGATCTTAATTTGTTGAAGTTTTCTATAAACGAGCCAATTAAAGTTTTTTAATCTTTCTAATTTTAATTATTGTGATTGAAAAGATTTTTAGCGTAAATATAAAAGAAGTAATATAAATATAGAAGAAGTTTGCAAAGTAAATATGATACGTTAAAGTATTTCAACGTGTCTTATTCTGTGGAATAAAACATTTCATTTCAGGGAACTATATTTAATTTTCTCCGGGGAAGAACTGTCACTCAACCATTCTGAAAATAATTCTCTCTTTTAAAAAGCCAATTCATTAAAATAATTAAAATCTCAGAAGTAAGCACAGTTTCAAATCACAAAGAATTAGACACAGTTTAATTCTATGTGATTCGAATCCTCGTTTCAAATGCGCATTTGTAATTACAATTTTAAATTCACGTAGCTCTGTTTTAATTGATATATGAAATTAATTAGATTCTTAAGTTTCCGTCAGAGATATAAAAAATTAATTCATTGAGTTTATCCACTTATGTGTCGCGCACGCTAATATAATGTAATTTGTAATATACGTAAAAATTAATATTATTTTAAAAATACTTCTTTTAATGAGTAGCATAATAAATGAATTATAATGAATATTCTGTAATTCCATAATGGAAATTTTATAGCGATTATTATATTCCACAGACTCACGCGAGAAATGGCACTACAATGCGAGTACATTAAACTTACGTCGTTAATTGAATAAAAATCGACCGATAACGAGCCAGCTATATATAGTACAAATTGCACAATATTAACATTGGCTGGTGTTGCTAAAACCGCTATCGTCATGAAAAGATTGAATCCAAATGGAGATATATGTAAAAGCGTCCGGTTTCACTTTAACTTATAAATATGTAAATTCAGCATTTTGATACTGTTTACTATTTGAATTGCTTAATCAAGAGAGAGAACGCATGAACAAACACCATTAGTAATTTAAATGATATACATATACAATTATATCGAATACACTCTGTAGGAGACTTGTTTTCTCAATTAATTCCGCATACTATTTCTTTCAGCGAAAATGAGTTTTAGAACTATTTTCGTATCCAATTTAAAATTATCAATATTCATTATACTAGTAATTAAATTAACACAAGTCGACTTGACGTTAATTAATGAATAAAATTATTTCATTTATTTTAAATCTTACATATGTTAATCTATCTCATGGGTTTTAGTATTTTGTTACTTATTATTATTAATGTAATTTTTTAAATTTATGTATACATATTATATTATTAAATTATATTATTAAAAGTATGACTTTCTTTTTTCTGATATTTTATTATTTATTAACTTTTACATAAGCAGAATAATATTCAGTCCCTTTCCCTAATTTACTACACACTTTAATTATTTATTTTATAAAATATTTAATTGCAAAATTATCAATGTGCAAAGCTGTATTAGCTCGCCTTTTAGAATTTCTTTCTTTAACTTTTTTGCGTTGTAACAATTATTGACCGCTGGGCGAACAACCCTTAGATGGCGCCGCGTAAAATGCATCTTTCTGCCAAACATACGAAACGAAAATATCGTCGACAGTCGACCTACTTTTCTAAGAAATACATAAGTAGAAAGAGACACGGACAGCGAATGTAAAATGTGTGAAACTCCTCCCTTGACTCATGCAAAAGCAAAAAGAATAAAGTTTCGTTCCAATTGCATAACGTCGCAGGTGGAAGATTCTTCTGCTCATTACACGACAGATATCTTATGAAAATAGATATTCTTATCTCTTGTCGTAAAAAAGAATTATATTTTTAGCGAGATTCTTATGCAACATTTAAACAGCGCGGTCGGATAAAGTTGCGCAATACACTGAAAAGACGAGACGAGAAGAGCCTAAGGACTCATGACGGATACTCCAGATAAAACATGAAGGAAGGTAACATTACACTTGCCACAGGCGCTAAGTGGTTGCATTGACGTTCCTGAAATTGCGTCGTTCACTACCTCTTTGAGAAAGATCGATAACGCGGAAAGGATAATAACCGCTATATGCATATGGAAAGAGATCTTGACATATCTTTCTTATTCCTTCCTTTCAAGCTATAAAAATGAAATGACCTTTGCTATAAAAAATTACGGCACTGATCTAGTGTACCCAGCTTGCGTATTCTTTCGCATCTGTATTAATATATTAAAATTAAGAATGCTAAGATATTTCTTGTTCGCAAATATAAATATATTTTGCTGTATTGATAAAAAAGTGACAAATAAAAAATTAGCTTTTTTGAAATAATGAAAATAAATCGATTCCAAAGATTGACAATTTAATTATAATAAATATAAAAATAAATTTTAAAAACTCTAATGAAATTACAATTCAGATATATGCATCAAGAAACTTGAGCTATTCGAGCCACGCTAGTTGTCCTTTGCTATTATAAACGATGTCAAAATATAAAATATATATAATTAAACATTTTAATTTTGATGGTTCTCATCAGTGATAACAGTGACATTAAATTTGACGATGGATTTTTTGTTGTAATCAGAATATACATCTTCATAATTATGAAAGAATATTGAAGCGAAAAAATGCCTTTACAGATAAATTCCTCCACAGACAAAGGATATTTTCCATTTGTGCCACAAATCAACACAATTAAGTATCTTTCTATCTTTGTTAATCTCTGAATATCAAGAAAAAAGAATAGAATAATGTTTATGTCAACTTGTGTCACTACATGGAAAACACCTAAATTAATCAAAAATACACATACCTGCTTATGTCAATTATTCCAATATATATACATACAATATATATACATATATACGAGAGATTAGATAATATATGATTAATTTTAAAGATTTAAAGATTTAAATTACGAAAGTTTGAAAAGTTAAAATATTGCGTTTCAATATTCGTATTTTGATCTGTCTCCTTTATACTTATTTTTATTACTCCTTCAAGATATATTCTACAACAGAACTAATAACAACAAAAAGAATCAATGGCATGACAGACGTTCGCATTAGACACGGTACGGCGGCAAAAGGATTTAACTGAAAAGAAGGCCACGACGTAGTAGGCCAGCGCGGTATTGATTTCGGTTCACCAGAGTGCTCTCTGCATCCACGCTTTCAGTGTCATTCGAGTACGGCGTAGATGCGATAGGAAGGGGTGGACAAGGGTGACGGTGGGGTATGAAGTGGAAAGGCGACCTGGCTGGCGCTCTCATTCAGAACGGCGGGTTCATATTCCACCGTGCGACGCAAGATGTGTAACGAAAATGATGACGAGAGCGTAGAACAAACGAGAAGTCAACGAACAGTCTCGCAGATTTCCAACGAGAAAGAAGTCGCAGTCTCGTTGATTCCTCATCAACAATCGCCAGAATGTACGGGGGCCAATTGCCACGGCTGTATGATTTTTAAATTCGAGATGAATCTTTATTATCGTTATATTTCGATGTTCTATAAACAAAGTCTTCTGAGCAGAAAATTAATTTATTTAGTGCGCACTTTAAATTTAATAGCTTAATAAATTTATATTAGTTTAGAAATTGAATAATTTAATAACTCTATATTATCAATTAATTATAGGAATAACCAGAATTGATCGAACTATAATTAGATGTAACAATGAAATATATATTTTATTCACAACTATAAGTTTCAATTGGTACATTCAATTTGTGACCTATGTTGTGGATTGTTCCTATAATTAATTGTTTGTAAGTTACACGAGCGATAAGAAGTGATATTAATTATCAATTTACTTTGTAATAATATTATCATCTATATTATCATCTTAAATATTTATAAATTTACTAAATCGGATGTATTGCGTTTAATTCTCAATGGATATAATAAATGTTTTAAAAAAGCAAACAAGACAAAGAATTAGTGATAAGCAAAATAACCAATTAAAAAATATAAAATATAAAAAGTAATTTATGAAATAATTATGTACGCAGTATTATAGAAATGTAAATAAATACAATATCTCACATTTCAGAAGCTGTTAAGTAAGCCTTTCCAAAATAATCATAAATCTTCATTTAAAATATTTAAATCGTAATTTTGTAGAGAAATTACATATTTCGTGTTTGACCTCATCGTAAGATCCAAATTATATCTCACCATAAACCAATTTTGCTATTTGGAAAGCACTGAACAAGTCTTCGAACTTAATTTGCCATAATAAATTATCTCACAAAGGAATGCAAAGGATTATAAGAAAAAAGTTACGTTTATTCCAGGTGTTCTTAGCTTACTTGGCTTAATTCAGTAATCGGTCAAGTTATCCGATAAGGTATTACGATTGTTTCCTTTAAGTCTTAACTTCAAATCTATAGTATTTAACAATAATATCTTAAGATTTGCTGAGACAATTCTGACGCAACCGATGTTTTTTCTTTTATCGACATGTACACGATGATGAGATATCAATAAATACAACGAGGCAGCTCATGACCGATGATGATGATCTCAAAGCGCAAGCACGTGGTGCAACGCGGAGCTCGCCGGTGACCGGTTATCGTCGAGCACGTGCGATACAGCGGTGAGGAGAACCAGAGAACAGACCGCAGCTAATACCGGTTTCCCTTGAGCGGATCGGCGGTACAAGCTGCACAGAACGAGAGCGCAGCAAGCTTGTGAGCCGCGTGTCGTCCTTGCTGAGAATCTCAGGCCTCGTAGCAAGGTCGATTACGCATGTCTCTGATCACCGCTTCGCTGAGTCGCCTCATCTGATCATTATCAACGAACTTTCCTCACCTATAGAGATCCTCAAGTAAGAGGTTGGACAACATCGTTTAGACAACTTCTGGTTGGTCTACTGTATTTTTCAGGATCTGCTTAATGATAGAATGAAATGGATGTGTCATAAGACAGAATGAGATGTCTGGATACCTCATTCTACCTCAAACAGGTCTTGAAAAATATAATAACTAAACATAGTTTGATACTGTTAGTATCAAAGGAGCAATGGCAATCTAATAACCTTGAGTTAAATATAACATTTTATTATTTTTAACTTTCATGGATGTCAATCCATTTCTCTGCTTAGTTTCAAAGTAAACATCATTCGTATTAATGTATTGGGTCATCTAAAAAGTATCCATATATTTAGTAAATAATAATTAAATTCAAGTCAAATTTAATTTAAATTTTCTTGAGTAAAATTGTTTAACTCCATGAATTTAGTTAAATCAATTAATCAACATATTAAATAGGAATATAAAAAATTAAAAATAACTCAAATTGAGTACGATTTGATATTATGAATTTAACAGTGTCACCTAGTGACATAAATTTAACAGTGTGCCTAGTGACAAAAGCATGCATGACTGTAGGGGAAGAATCATTCAAATTTCACGATTACATGATTAGGGCGCAGATATGAATCTAATCAACACTAGAACATCGTTACTTAAATTAACACTAATGATATGCGACGGCTGTCAAGATTGGCTGTCGAGCGATAATAAAGATGTGAACGAGCAGGCGTTAAAGTGTAAACGTTCAGATTGCTTGGAGTCGGATGGCTCGCCAAGTTGCCAACATATGCGAGCGTTCCTCTTTGAAGCGACATACTGGATGGAAATACGAGAAGGATTGCCGTTAACGATTTCAGCTTACGTACACTAACGTTAAACGAAGACGAATGGATTTTCTTGGTAGACATATCTGCGCGTAGAACGTCACGTAACCGAACGGACTTAACGACGTTAATTTCAACGTATTGCGACTCATATGCTAATATAATGAACTGGTCCATATTGAGTTGCGGGAATCGAGATCCTCGTAAGTCATACGCGTCGAAATGAATAACATAACAGCAAGATGTATCAATAATTCCGCGTGCAATTGCATATTGTATATACACTGTGATATCAGGCGAATTCTTTTGTAGCTTACTTATTGTTAGTCTTTTTTGCCACGACCTATGACGTAAGGGGATTACGTCAAAAGTTGATCACGCGAGCATAAACAAATATATTTATGCTCATAGATATATCTCATAAAAATAGGATATCTCATGCAAAAATAAATTGTTCTTAATAAAATAATTTAACAATCAAAAAACAAATAAATTTAGGTAAAGTTAAAATAAGTTATCTCTCTTTTCCTTCCTTTGTCTTTTTACTTTTGGAATATATAAATTATTTTAATACAAACGTAGATGTATTAATAATATTGTTCTCTTATTTCTAAAGTGACAGAACAAAAAAATTAAGTTTCCCAAAAAGGGGAAAAAATTTTTTTTTTGAACTTAACAGAAAATTATTGACTAATCAAAAAGAATATTTCCTAATATTATCAAATGTTATTTTTATCATTTTTGCTTCATCCCTTCGCAATCCTTAAAACCTACAATCATTAAGTTATGATAACTTTAGTGATTTTTTTATACTATTCTTTTGATTTTAATGATTTTTTGTAAAGTTAAGTTAGTTCACTTTTGATGATTGATAAGCTATTGTTTATTTAACTTATTCATGATTATAACTGAAAAATTACATTTTTTAGTTGTTACTTTGAAGTAAAGGAACAATATATATATATTGATAAATTATTCTGCAATTTAAATAAATATTCGTAATACATATTCGTGTACAGATGATTCATTCAGGCGTTTGATCAAGGATTAAAAGACGAAACAACAATCAGTGTTAATAACCGCGATATATGAATTACGATATAGATTTGTGAAACTACTCAAATTTGAAAGAAATGACAACTTATTTAAAAAAATTTATTTCGTAATACTGCCAGACTATTGATCCACGACACGGTAAGAGGTAATTTCTGATGCATTGGTAGTGAGAAGTCGAAGTAAGAAGTGTAGAATCGCATCGATACAATTCAATGACGCACACTGTGATTACGTGTAAAGAAACTCAAGTACACTGAATGGCCCAGATTTATCGTTTTCCTCTTTAGTCGCTCTTCGACGAGTTTAAAATAAATTCTTTTAATTAAAAGCACAATTCTATAGTTTAAATAAGTTCTTCCTTAGTGAAAAAAAAATTTTATTTGATTTCAAAACATGATTCTCTAATCTTCGTATTAAACTTCTTTGCAATTAAATCTTAACATTTAATTCAAATTTATTTAAATTTGATTGAAAGATAAAAAATGTTTAATCGAACATTTATCATAGTATATTTAATAATCACAGTAATTTCACAATATAATACTGATCTGTTCATGTCATATATAATGAAATAAATAAATATTGAAATTCTAACAATTTGCAATAAAAATTTATTTTACACGAGTATGTGAGGCAAAAATTTAATTTCACACACACATACACACACACGCTTTCAGTTAGTATAATAAAACCTCAGATTAATGCAAATGGTGTAATTAACTTGTGCTAATTTCTATGATAATAAGAAGCAATAACGTCCATTAATCTTGTAATACATAATACAACAAGATTTGATCGAAGTAAATTGTTCTAAGAAAGAGATCTTTTAATAATTATCTATAAATTATCTATAATTATTAAATATTATGCGATGCATGAATAACAAGATACCATACAGGCTTCGAATATTTCAAAAGAACATTTTACAAGCGTTTTATCTTCTAATGCAATAAAAACATATAGTCAATCTTCCTACTACGTACGCATTCGCTGTAATATTGTTATCGTAGTATATAAAATGGAATATAAAAGACATGCAGGCGCATTATCTTTGCAAATATCAATGAGTTACATCCTATGTCAGTATAACGTTCCGTGATCAAAAGGGGAAAAAGCCTTATGCTGCATAACTGTCATACTATAAAATGACTGTTTTACGACATCTTTTATTTCCAGAATTACAAGATACTCAAAGGTCAAGATATTGAAAGGGACATGTGGAGGGACACAATTCTGCCTGCAGGTTCATTCCGCATACAAAGCTTTGTATGAGAACAAAAGCGTAGCCTGTGTCTGACAGCTCGTCGAAGTCCAGTCGCGACGCAACGTCCTTGTAACGCAAGCACAATTGCTCCACCCGCAAACGTATCCATTATTCCTCGCAAGCGTCGCGACGTTTATATTCGCGAGATTTGGCGGCGATCGTCGCGACAAAACGTCGGCAAAAATGCCGACGCGAGGTCAAACCGCCGACATCCGAGACACGGGAGCGCGTCGTGATAGGCGCCGCTCACGCGCGACGTCGTTACGCCGAAAATAACGAAGCTGATCCGGTGTGGTTTTATTCAGATCTGCACGGGTATCTACGTACCCGGACACGTGCGTGATCTGAGCGTCGCGACGCCGGGCGATTGTCCAAATCGCGCGCCAATGTGACCATCATCGGTCATCCTTCTTCGTTCCCCTCGGCAAAGAGAAGGAATTCTTATAATGTTACGAATTACGTCCGTCGATATTTCGACTGCAATTCTACAGTACTGCGTTTCTGAGAAATTAGCTCACTTTACTCGGAAAATTCACCTGAAAATTCGCCGCGCTACGCGCTGCCAAAATCGCGAGGTGAGCGCACGATATGTATATTATTCTCTTTTACATGAGAATGTCACCATAAAAAAAATTTACTAAATCCCAATATATATTTTTGTAAATAGTACTAAGTAAATATTTATAATAAATAAATATTTAATTAAAAAAAGTGATAATTAAATCAAATTAATGATTTTTGTGAACAGATATATGTTTACATTTAAAGTAAATTTTTACTTAATAATAATTCTTAAAAAATAACTTTAAATAAATATTTATTGAAATTCAATATTTTCTTCAGTGTGGAATTTTCGTAAAAAATTGCGAAGCTCTCTATAACTGTTACAGATATCTAATATCTAATTTTTAATGTTGAAAAATAATAATTTATTTATTTTAGATATTTAAGGTACTGTTATTCAATACTCCTAGTACTCTAAGTAAATAATTAATTACTGTTTTTCGCTAATAAATTAGCTAGTATTAGATTTTCTGTAAGGATTAACAATTTCACGCATATTTGTCAGCATGTTTTTGGAATTTGCGTATATTCGCGTATTTTGCGTTTGACTTCTTTAAGTCGAAAAAATTACAAATGAATCAAACTTTGAACGATGAAACAAGGATCGTGTGGCATTTTTAATCGAAAAATAAAGATACATCAAAATTAATTACAAAAAAATACAATATTGTGATTGTTCAAAAAATATTCATTCAAATTTTCAGTTTAATTTAAAAAAGAATCAATCATTTTAAGAATCAATTATTTTAAATGCTATTGAAGCATGTACCTTTCAAATCAAATGAAATTAAATTTTGTTGCAACTAGGCGTGAAATATAATTCCCAACAATATACATATAAAGTATATGACGTACGTGGCAGCTAACGAGTGACACGATCTCGGTGCCAAATTGATGATTTAATGTACGCGCTAACTGGAAGAGAATTTCGTCTAAAGTGGCATAAATATCTTGTGCACTTCAACTAAAAGTTCCTAAAAATGTTGTGCGTCATTGGGTACGCTAACAATCCAAAGTAGTCAGATGGAATCGTGAAACTCGATAGATAACGTCATAGGATTAATTATCAGATCTTGCAAACGAAAATGTTGTCAAGGTTTTGCTGTAGAATTCTTAAAAAATGTTTTATGATTCTTTCAAAGAGATAAATAATCTTATTTGGCGATTTTTTTACATATCTACAATAAAAAGAAAATATTAATTTCTCTCTCTTTTTTCTATATTTATTATTATTAAAATAAAAATTATAAGAAATTAATTTTAATCTTATATTAGAAAAATTAATTTTAATCTTATCTTCGCGTCATTTTTTTTAACGTAATTATTTGTCTGAAGTGTTTCTGACATTCCAATATTACATTTAAATTTTCTTTATCTCTTTTGATGATTTAGATAAAGATTGACTTATATAATTAATATACTTATATAATTTATACATCTTTTAAAGATAAACGCAAAAAAATATTTTAATTGTAAATAATTTGCACTAAATATAATAATGTATATAAATAGCATGTGTACATTTAGCAAATAAGGCGGTGATGCTCTGAATATCTCACGCGAGATAATGAAAGGTTAAGTAGATTACTTTGTATGTAAAAAAAATTTTGTACTTTTTAAATTATGCTATTACTTGCAGCAGTTTTATGTCACGAGATTTAAACGATAACAGCAATGCTAAGAAGGTTAGATAAATTTGTAATATCCACAACTTAGACGACATTTGAATCGAAGTTGCAAAGTGTAACAGTAAACTCAATGACGCACAATGCTTTCAGTAGCAAAGTGCACAACAAATTTATGCCACTTTAAATAAAATCCGTGTGCAGTTAACTCACGTAATAGAAAGCGTAATCTTAATCCCGTCGGCTATGTTACATTTATAGTTATTCTGCGTAGAACGTGATTAGTGACGATGAAGACGCGTCTTGCAGACGCCGGCATCGAATAGATTAGCACGGACTATTTTCACACCCATTCGCGTTGCGAATTCCCGCAAAAATATGTTCCGTGTTTACATCGAATTTTCGCACCTTTGGCACATGATGTGCCTCGGCCAGTTCTAATCTGGTGTACGCGTATTGTTAGATCGAGCCTACACATACACACACACACACACACACACACACACACGCACGCGCACATTATTAGATTTAAAGGTGCACGTGTCAGTAAAATAGTTCTAAAATTTATTAAAACGAATTTATTCGAAACGCGTTCACAGGGAGTCTGAATGCAGTGCATCATTCTATCGTATAATGCTAATATTGTCGACTGACAAACAAAGCGGAACTCGGAAAATGTAAACAGATCTGCAAGACATGCATCGCGTGAGCGTTGAGTGCATGCGGTCGGAGGAAAAACGTGACGCCCCTGTCTTTTTATCTCTCTCTCTCTCTTTCTCTCTCTCTTTCATTGGCATAAACACAACAGGAAAAGCGCTTATTTTCGTAACGAAGAGAGGAGGAAGCTGCCGCTATAAATATACGCGCTCAGTCATGCCCACCTTCGCCCTCGCATTCACTGGCGTCAGTCGTCGCATCGCCATTTATCAGTTTGATGTGATTCGTTAGCGATACAGAATGACACCTTGTGTTCATTCTGTATCGCTAACAGGCATCGTCGGCCGATGCCTTAAAGATTAGTTCTGAAGCATGAAGCGAAAGAAAAAAAATATAAACATAATCTTTATTTATCTTCCATTTTTGGAATTATATTGTAATATGTAAATTAAGGAAAATTCTCGAATCAGTAGACAGATAAAAATCCGTAAAAATTTTTGAAGTTATATCCCCTAAAATATTATTCCCTATGTGATGATTGTTCCCTAAAACAATCAGAAATAATTTTGTATAATAATTTTGTATATACTTTATATAGAAAATTTTATCGGTTTTGCTTGAGATTAATTTCTTTTTTCAAATTTTCTCTCTCTCTCTCTCTCTCTCTCTCTCTCTCTCTTTCTCTCTTTCATATTATAACAAAATTGCGATATAAAAAGTCAACAAATCAATAAGCCAAGCTTATTTTATCTTAATTATTGGTATAAAATGTGTCTTGAAGGTCAGCAAAAATCGGAAACGATAATGATAATCGATTCTTTCCTTTTTTTATAGTGCTGAAAATGAATGTATTACTCACGCAAGATAAATGATAAAATAATACGAGTCTTAATGATGTTTCAAGCAAAATGTATTTTTATTTTCTCCTCGCATCCTCCTTAATCATTCCATAATGATAAAATTATCTATTGGATAAATATGAAACAATATTATCGGCACCTGCATGACGAACAAGATAGTACAAAAATCTCGAGTAGCCGGAAAAATACAATGAATGGAAAAAAAATCAGTGAGTGGAAAAAAACCAGTGAATGGAAAAAATTATGGTAAATTCTAGATTTTCCGACTTTTATTATTTCTATTGGTTAAAAATTGATGACTGATTAAATCGAAAAGTCATACTTTTCACACGAAAAGAATGATTTTATTACAGTGCAGTATCTAAAAATTTTGCGAGATGCAGATCTGAAAGTAATTTTGTTGGACCATCAAAATAATTATTTAGGAATTTCAAGCACGATGAGTAATACTACAAAAATTTTTAACATTCTAGCAATTTCAATGTCCTACATAATTATTTTGATAGCCAAACAAAATTATTTTCAGATTTGTATGTATAGCTGCTAAAATTTTTAATGCTTCAGCAAAATTGTCCCTTTTGTACAGTTATTCTACTTGAATGTATTAGGTATAAGTCTTGATTATATATGTATAGCAATTAATATAATGCGCATCTTCGGTGCCGATTTTTTCTTTATATGTATATTTATATGTCGTTTGCGAAATCCGAACTACTGAAAATATGACACGGCAAAACTAGACAAAATATATCAAATAAAACAAATTGTATCACACGTCAACAATGTTTATATTGTTATATCGTACTATATTTGGCAAATACAGATTAAATAATGTGATCGATGCAGTTAATAATACATTTTAAATAATAATGCAGCTGTCAGTTGCATAGTTTTCCGCCTTGAGATTCTAAAGTCGTTTCTTTTACCAATTCAGTAGGAATTTTACAAATACGATTTACGTATCGACACATCACTATCACTACACACTACTATATCAATATTGCACGCACACATACGTACAAATTTTCTAACTAATTAATCTTTTATATTGTATTAAATATCTAAACCTAATTCTAAGAACTTAATATTGTTTATTCGTATAATCCCAAGATTGTTTTATACATACAAAGTTATATATAACTTACATATAAAGCAAATATTATTAACTCGACGCCAGAAACTGATAACAAAACTGTAATTTTCCAACTTTTTTCGTTTTTCGTATAAACCGACCGGTTTGAACTACATTATCATTTACATTTTAATTATGAAAACAGACGACTTTAAGATCTCCTTAAGTAGCTTATTCTCCTCAGTTTATTACTCAGTTATTATTGGAATAACATATTTTCTTTTACTTCTTTCTTGTGTATTATATTTATATGTATGTTAATGTATAAAGACATTTACATATAAAAAAATATATTCTTTTTATATTCTCCTTGACAAAAAAGTAGACAGAAGTTTAAACAAAAGGACCATTATCTCGAAAACAGTGACGACCAAAAACCAGGATTATTTCAGGACTATTTCAATATTTTAACAAGACTGAGATGTGCTATGCCTCGAAGTTGTACCTATCACCATTATTAAGAAAATAAGCCCAATATCTAGACTGATGTGTAATTTTTTTTGTTAAAAATAATGAAGGCTTTCCATTTGTGACAATTTCCAGTGAATAACAAAGATAAAATGATACTTATTCTGCGGATTTGTGTCACCAATTAGGAAACACCCTGTATATATAATACATATATCATTATACAACAATTTCCATAAATAATGGATAAACAATTTCAAAAAAATTTCAAAAATTTGTGAAATCTTTTATTCGTTTATTAATATACAAATATGCATGTAATCATATAATGAGTATATTCCGCTGTGCAGAGCTCCAGCTTTTCTTATATACGTATATACAATATGTGCATGCGATAGACCCTGATGATAACCTGGAAAGAATAAACGTGCATAATGGGTATTGCAAAGTTATGTATTTCAATGAAATAATTGACGTCAACGCGCGCGCGCATATAAAGAAAGATCAGAAAGAAGAAGCGGAGCCCGGTTGTCGCCAGTAGTGGAAAGTTTTCTGAAGGATACAGCATGACTATCCTCGGCCCGCAAGAGATAATCGATTTTACCGAGAAAAAGAAAGAAAGAAAAAGAGGAAGAGCGCTTTCTTGGGAAAAGTCGGTAAATTATTGTCTATCAGTTAATTCCGTAAAGCTTTCTCAGCAAACATATCTGTCATTATATAATCAGTGTTTACGAACTCCTGTTGCAAACTCCTGATAAAACGCGTTCACTGGATTTATAATGAAAGTTCGCCAACCTTTGAATTCCGGGACTCTCTTCAGAAGAAACCCCAGACTTCAGAAGAAACTCCACAAATTTAAAGCGAGTCAGTTCGCAAAGTATGACTAATTTTTCCTTTCAACACATAGATAAGTGAAGAAGGTCAAAACGGGTAAAATTCATGCAAAAATACTGACTGCGTTTAGCAGAAAAAGCAGCTTTGTTGTAAGATCCTTTAATATTGATTTATGCATTTAGATTCAAATGGAACTCATATGAAGATTCATATGGAAGAGCAATTATTAAAGAATCTTACAATATATTCTTCTGCTGAATGCAATCATTATTATAACCACTAAAACCACTTTGACCGAATATGACCTTCTTCACTTATATGTGAACGTTTCTTTATCGATTTCCACTTACACTATTCAATTATTGTATACAGAAAGAACGATTTTGCTGAAGTATCTAAAAATTTAATAAGATCTGAAAATAATTTTGTTGGGTCATCAAAATAATTATTTAGGAATTTCAAACATGATGAGTAATGCTGCAAAAATTGTTAACATTCTGGCAACCATTTTCAGCGTCCTACAAAATTATTTTTAGATCTATATCTAATTAAATTTTTAGATATTTCAGAGTGTCCTACATAACTATTTTAATGGTCGAATAAAATTATTTTCAGATCTGTATCTAATTAAATTTTTAGCAAAACCGTTTTCTCCGTGTATGATTATTTTGTATAATCGTTGTATAATTATTTAATTATTGTGTATTTTGTATGTAAAATACAAAATTCAGTAGTCGTACCGCAAGTACGACGTTTAGGATAAAAACGTCTTAAATTTTCAGATTAAAAAAATAATTTCATTTCGCTAATATTGCTTGATTTTTCTTTTTTTTAACGCTTTCTGATAGCAAATCGATTCGTCACAGATAAAACGGCTTTTGAAATTGAAATTATATGCTTAGGCACGATATCCATCAGCGGACGTGTATATTGGATGTTTACGTACTAAATTAATTAGCGACTGTGGAAAGCACGTGCTTCATTATAGAACTCCGTTTGTATCCTCCCACGTAGAATGAAAGCTTTCTATCGTGCGTGGTCGATCGCCATTTACGTACACATTACTCTCGCGCGAGTTAATCAAATTAATGCGCGGATAGACGGTTACTATGAATAACTCGCAAAGAATCTGAAACAGTAACGAGCGTATTGATCCGGCACTCCTATTCCGCGCCATACCCAGAAGGTCCAGCGACCTGAATTCATTTCATTTTTAAATACTACGCGAGATATTTGCAATCAGTGCATCCGATGTATAATTTTAACGGGCTACGCGAGTAAGCCGAGAAATTGGAAACGCGGATGAGAAATATATGAGACACGTGGTCGACTGAGAATTTTAATTCTGAAAATAATTAAAAATCAACATCGCATCCCGATAATAAAGATCTGTAACAGGATAATGAATTAATATGTGTGTAAAATACAATTTCACATTACGATTTTCTACTCTAATTAATTTCCAGGATATATATCGTTCAATTATTGTATGATAATTGCAGTATTATTATGCGTAATTACTTAATTACTGCATATTTTGTATGGAAAATACAAAAATTTAGTAGTCGCATCACGCAAATTTAGGATTAAATGTCCTGGCTTTCCAGATTAGAGAGAGAGCAAAGTAATTTCATGTTCGTTCGTTAATTTTTTCTTTCTGAGTGATATGTCGCATCCTATCGTAGTGATTACTCGCGATTACAACTGTCGCAACTAAATATAGCCTTTGGTCAAGGACATTCTTTCCTCCAAGATTAAATCTGTTTATTCGAAAATAAAAAAAAATTCGACACATTTCGAGACTCTAAAAAAAAACAAATTATAGAGAGCTGTAATTGAACAGCTAGGAAGATTTTTCTCGTCAGATATATCGCGACTTTCGTCAGACTTTCAGCATAAAGCTAGAAATATAGGAATTGAAAATATCATTTTATCAGATTAAAAATTAAAGATAATGATAAGAATATACAAATTTTCTTTGTGAACGTACAATGCGTCTGAACAAAATATTCTCTTGAATCGGAAACTTTGTAGAGCTACTTCATTTGTCTGCACGTTAAAAAAATTGGCAATTATACCGATAGAGTTTTAATTTTAAAAATCTGTTTTTTTTTTAATTGCGATATAATAAATTTTAACAGAGTTATGAGCAATCAAAGTAAAAACTTCCTGTTATTTAATCGGCGATAATTCAGTAACACAAAAAATCTTAGAAACATTTAAATAAACGATTTTGTAAGAAAAATTTTAAGCTTTCGCGCTAGAATGTCGAAAATTTTTGCAAGATTTTTTTGTTACGTAATAGGCTCACAAAAAAGAAAATTTCTTATTTTGTTCAACTCGTTTTTTATATAAAAAAATTATCAAATTCACAGAAATTCAAAAAATAATAATCTTTCGAAAATAAAAATTTTAATCTTTAAAAATCTTTTTTAATTTAAATTTCATTCATTTTTATTAAAGTTATAAACAAATTTTTGTTCCGATCCATACTTCCGGAGAATGTATTTGGCGTATCGGTCGAGGCCAGGATACGCGTAGGAAAGTTGGATTATTCGCAGAGAGGCAGAGAGGTCGTGGCGAGGAACGAGCAGGACGAAGAGGACGCCACGCAAGTGCAAGTGGAGACCAAGTGTAGGTGTTAGTCCGTGATATGATACATGTGGGAGCTGAATGGACGCGCTTGAGAATGAGATTGATAAACGGACGTAGGCGTACGTGCACCTTGATGAACTTCCCGTTGGCGGATGCAGGCCTCAGAGAGAGACATACTATATCTTAATTATTGCTAAACTAATGCAGCCGATTAAACGGATCTCATCCATTAGTTAATATTTATTTCAGAAAAACAGTGAATTTCTTATCGATTTTCTGTTTAGACCGATTAAATTCAGACAAAGAATTCGTCAGTTTTCTATTAAATTGTATTTTGAGATAATAACGCTTTCATTTGATTGACTTTCTAAATAAGAGATGAGAGAAAGCTTTCTAGAGATGGAAAATTGTGACAAATGATGATTCATGTTGATTAATAAAAATTACTTCGAAAGTACGTAATTTTATCTCAAATATTACTTGACAAGATCTGCGTCAATTTTAGAAAGTGATTTAATTATAAAAATATTAATAAATAAAAACTACGTTATTGTTCGTAAAAAACATATAGCTAAATGTGATTTTCTCATTGTATGTTATTCATATAAATGTAGTGAGATGTCTAGCAGCAAATAATTCGAGTAATCTTTCAGCAAGAAATTTAATTATTTCCTACTGAAAAAGATCGCGGAAGACTTAATTATCTGTCGCTTTAATTATCTCTTAAATAACTTCTTGTAAACGTTTATTAAGTATTTAAATAATGAATAGACAAATCACATGTTTTTTTTTTAAATCGTGAGTGATTGACAATATAACATCTGACAATTATTTATATATATTAATTGAGCAACAATAAAAATTAATTTAAAACAATAAAGAAATCCTACTGTCAAATTTTTGACTGAGAATAACATTTATATTTTCGAATTGATTGAAAATAGAATTTCTATTTTCGAATTTTGATTGGGAATTTAATTCAAAGAAAATTGCCCTATTCAGGAAAGGTTTTGCTTACGCAAAACTGATTGTCAAACTGTAAAGACGCACGTGCTAGCTGCACGTCATCATTTTGCTTTTTCCTTATTCATCTCTCGTACATATACATATATTTCTATTTTTGCCGACGCAGATTTCCCGCAAATAACTCAGACAATGACATACCATTATAGGCGCCAGTCCTCTTGCAATGGAAATCTCCATTCGCGGAGTCAT
The DNA here is from genome assembly GCF_000204515.1 of Acromyrmex echinatior. The sequence goes on from NW_011626975.1 coordinate 901,283, forward strand.
TGGCGTAAGCAATTCTATGTATATTACAACGATGCAATATAATCAAGTTTCTTTTCTTGTTAATTCTACAAAAAGGTAAAATAAAAGAGAAAATAAATAAAACAAAAATATTCTAACTTAAGAATTGTTGCAATAGTAATATAATTGACAATTTCCAGTTTTGTTATAATATACGTATAATGAAAAAAAAATAAAAATTGATGTCATCTCAAAAGTTTTTTCTTTGAAATTGATGTCATCTCAAAAGTTTTTTCTTTAAAAAAATAAATTTATGTGTGCTTATACAAAGAAGTTGCATCTATATTAATATAAGTATAGAAATAATTCCTTGCGGATATGTTTGCTACAAAATTACACTATATCTTTAAAAATATTAAAATTAGCGTAAAGATCTTGTCAAATAAGATTGGAAATTAAATTAAGCACGTACATGCTCACAAGATTCTGATAAATTTTTATCGCCTTCCCTCCATGAAAAAAAATCAACTCATTCGTCGCGTTTTCATTTTTTCGGCAACAATGTCTTATTATTGACAAAATTAAGTGCTAAATATACTACTTTCGGTGCTGCGTTTACTTAAAATATCTCAATATTTCGAAATCCTGTCACAATATGCAACTTTGTTCAGATTATTGAGTACACGCCGGTGTAAGATATTGTTCCGTAACTTGTGTGCACACAAAGCGTATCGTATTCACGCGTATCAATATCACAATAGTCTCACGCGATATTGCAACGCGTCGCAAATTAATGCTTAAGTCCGTCATCTCGGTCGCGTGAAAAATCAATCCCAATTGCATCATCATCATTGATCAAGCTTTTATCAATGATGATCTCTCAATCGAATATTTCAAACATTTCGCATTGTGCTGCATGCTTTATCATTAATAATGCCAAGTTGCAACACTGATTGCGATAACTAGAACGTCCACACATCCACGAATTGTGTCGCGAGGAATGCGTCGTTCATAACGATAAGAGATTATCGTAGCTCGTTTCGCAATATGAAAGCGTAGGGAGTACCTGATGTTCTACAATGACGTCCGCATATCGCACATTGTGACGTTGATTGTTATGTTTTTTTTTTTGTGTAATTTCGCCTACGCAATGCTTTTCTACTTATATCTCGGAAAAAAAATAAAAACAAGAGATTTAATCACAAAGAATAACAAATTTAAAAACAAGAATGATTTATACAGAATATTGTATAAATAAAGATCTTTTTACTCGTAATTTCTATCCTATGAGATTTCATTCCAAAATTATTTTTCTTATCGAAAATATCATAATCTACATATTGCTCTTACCCAATTTTATTTCATGTTACATATATTTTTTTAAGTATTTTTAAAGATAAGATTCCATTTAAAAAACTCGCATAAAATAAACCAAAAGATAATATAATCATACACAGAGAATTTCTTCTTAGAATTTACTCTGAAAATATGACAGTCGTGGAACAACATTGTATTTCGAATTTTAATGTAAATCTCTCTCATTCATTAATAAAACTACAATGAAATATAAAATAAATTTAATCCATTTTACTGAAGTAAAAATCTTTAAAATATTATATTGTACCACAACTACCATATTTTCAGAATAAATTTTAAAAGAAAATTCTCTCAATGTATGATTATATTATTTATTTCCAATACGAAAGTTTTTTCGCTAAAAGCAATTATTTTCAATCGTTAATCATTATATAATTGATATTTATAATATATATCAATGAAGATGAAAAATATTTATTGGCTTTTACACAACGTCTGATATTTATTTTAATATTGAAATTATTTATATTTTTTATTATTAAAAATTATTAAAAATTAATAAATTATTTCAAATTATATTTTGATACTTGCACTTTTTCTTACACTTTCAAAAAATGCTAATTTTATATAAAAAATCTTTTATATAATATATAAAAATAAAAAATTAAGATAAAGTCTAATATGTATAATTTCTCTTATTTCTGTAGCACGAGTTTTCTTTTCACAGAGTTGCATCTGATGATGCAATCTTTCCGTTTCACAAATATTGTAAAGCAAGTTCAAAGCACTAATATTATGGACTATAAAGTATACACAGTCAAGATGAAAAATAATAATTACTTGTATTGTGAATAATGTATAATACATATGTGCAAACATATTACTTAAAAGATATATTTTACGATAATTGAAGCAAATGCCGGAATAGTTTCTGTGGCAATAAATTTATCGGTTAACTACTGCTTGCGTAAAATATCGCATGTTGAAATACTGAAATTTGAGCTAAGCAACGTGGAATGAATTTATTATGGAAAATCACGCGAGAGAAACTATATTAATAAGATAACATAATGCAGGAGTGACACAGATCTCGATCATGAAATAAATGGGAGGCAAATACATGATATGCTGTTTCCACATAATTAATGAATTTAACCGATATTATCTAAAGTCGCATGCTATTTTAATTCGAATCGCATATATAAAAATTTGTTTCTGTTACAAATAAAATTGTCAGATAAATCAAAATTCAAAAAATAAAATTTAAAGAAAGCTGGGCTGAAGCAATATTTTACGCAGTAAAATCATTTGCAGTTTTAAGAATCTCATTAACATCTTATTGTTAATATTCTTATAAAGGTGCTTAAAGTGTTAAAAATTAAAGTGCTTGTCAGTTTAATAAGTGATATCACTACTCTGATTCTGTACATTTCAAGACGAAAAAAAGATTTCGACACGCAGTTTGCAGAATCAAATATGTACACAAATTCAAACAAAAATATTTAAATTAAGATCCGTTTTAGGAATTTTCTTATTTAATTAGATTTAAAGAATAAACATTTTTCCTAAAAGGAAGAAAAAAGTTATATTTTACACAGATTATTTTATCCATGCCATATTAATTGAATTTTCATTGTCATTAATTTTTTGCTACTATTTCCGGATAGTAAAAAAAAATTTACTTTCAATAATATCATCGATACGATGACTCAGGCCATTCGAACGCATCGCGAATGAATCAGTCACTGATAAATTGAAACATTAAAAATATTTTCTTCTTCACAATGCCTCATTACATATTAATGCAAGTCATGTTTCGTATTCTTCATATTCTCATTAAAAGAACGAATTCATAATGAATAACATTCTCTAAACATTACATATTATATGTGCACACGAGTTATTCATTAAGATGAAAATTTCCCATTTTCTGTTTTCTTTTTTAAAAAATAATATTACATAAAGTCGCATTAATATGATAAACAATATTGTTCAAGATTTTTTATTTCACACGTTTCACAACTTTGCCGCGTCGTAATGCAACAAAATTTTAATTAAAATTTGACAAATTAATTTCTAAATTTTCGCCTGTGTCATATTTCGAATATTTATTTATTCATATCATTTTATTATTTTTTGTATTATATTATTTTTTTATACAAGATCATATCACTCTCTTACATCAAAAAATTGACCTAATTCAAAAGATGTGATTTTCGAGTTAACCATGAATGAGTTAAATAAAGCTTACTCTGTCAATCATGAAAAGTAAACTAACTCAACTTCATAATCCGTCCGCCAAATAGTACCTACTTGTGTCGTTCTTAAGGCTTTCAAAGAGATCATAATGTCTTCTACGAGAGTGACACGTTGTGAATTATGTCATTTTTGTAAATAAAAAAGAAAATCTTCTACAAAGAACTCTTAAAATTAAGATAGTTTCATTATCAAGGTTTGAAGAAATTGTTTTATTTTGAATTTAGTCATTTTAGTTAATTAAAGTAAATATAAATTGTGGATGGAAATTTTGAATTATGTTACTTTTTATGAATTATTCCGTAATATAACTTAATATAACTTTGTAGAATATAAAAATTGTCACAAGTCAAAAAAGATGATTTTTTGAAAATTGTGAAACAAAAATAAAGTAAAGAAACAATATATGTATCTATTTATATACTTCAGTATCTTATATGTATATGTAAAATTATGAATAAGGATAGGAATATAGGTCAGTAATTCTTAGAATAAAGAACCAGAGAAGTAAGCTGTTTAAAACTCATTTATTGAACATGACATAAAAATCACGATACATAATAATGATAAACCGAGTCTATTGTAAGCTTCAAAAACTTTAGGAGGGGATACATTATTCATTTATAATTTTCCAGTGCAGTATGGCGCGCGCGCGCGCATGTGTGTGTATGTGTAGTGTTGTGTTGTGTTGTGCAGGGTGGTGTGTAAACCCTCTATCAAACTCTACAGATGAATACTTTATACATGTATGTATAATCATTACGCATGGAATGTGCACCCATCTTCTTGCTTTCGCTCGCATCTCTCTAAGAAAGTCGAATTAACAATTTCGACGACAATACCGATATTGCCCATCTTTATCCTCGCGAAAGTGATTCTTTAAATTTCGATTTCATGGCAACACTTCTTTCTATAATTAAGTAAATCTTTCTCTAACGAATCATCGAAATAAAAACTTACATCTCGCGTACACAGAGAATAGATGTTCTACGAAAGGAGCTTTATTGAGAGAGACAGCGTTAATAATAAAGCCAATAATAAAAGTTTGAATCAATAAACTGCAAAGAACAGAGTTATTGATTTCCGATTTATACACGGGTGTACTTATACACATGGAGTCACTGCAGTGTTCATCGCTATAATCCTGTATTTTAACTTGTATCAATACTTACAAGTATTTTTTCTGATTTTTATTTGCTTGAGAAAAAATACAAAATCATGATTTCGTAAATATTAATCCGTTCAAAAGTCTCTTCTTTACATCGTTTATTCTATTTTACAATTCCGTTACATATTATAGAAAAATTCGAGGAGAAAATCAAACAGACTCCGAGATCTTAATCGTATGTATGGCGAATCGGTATCGTCGTCGGCGTTGTTCTATGGAAAAAAAGGAGCAATCGGATTCGCTCTACAACGAAAGTTGCTATCCATTGAAAAATAAATATGTTAATGTAAACTTGAGAGATAGTGTATGAGTAGAAGGAGAGAATATGAGACGGCTTGATCCGAGCGCGCCGCCACGTGAGTGGAGGATCCGATCGGGCCCCGCTACTCTACGCTACTTTTTTTTTTGCTTTTATAATCGTGGGCTTTTGGCAGTGATATTCAATCGTCGTGACTGAGGAGAAAGTACCTAATCGATCGGCGACGACGTTGAACTTTGTCAAAGTAAGACAAGTATTACTTTTACGAAAACGCATTTTTCTTTTTTCTCGAGTTCTTCAAATGAATTTTTGTTGAATGAAATACTTTAGCTTACAGATAATTTGACTGTGGAAATTAATAATCCTTTTTCGTTCCTATATTGCCAAAAGTATAATTTTCATACATGATTTCAATATCATGTTAACTTTTGCTGAAAGAATCGATCTTCTGCAAAGAGGAAGGAAAAGACGCGGGGAAATGTTTCTCGTTCTGTAAACTTGCAAAGGTTTTGGCACTTCTCCTCAAACACGCAATAAAAATCCGCTCAAAATGTCCCGAGTAAAGTATAACAAATAACCATAAAACAGTAGTAGTAATACAAAAAATAGTCAAGTCGTCACGTAATAAATAATATATACATATACATATATCACGCGTATGCATATATATTATTTATTATATATATATATATCTATTATATATATATGTATACATATATCTCTGCACGTGTATAGCTTTGCAATCGCATTGCGACCGTAGAATGAAAGTGGATCGAGAAATCGTGGCGTTAAACAAAAAAATATGTCCATTTCGATGAATAAAGACGTGAAACAAAGTGAGGACACATACAGAAACGTCTAATATAACGTTCAATATATATTTCGTCAAGAAGAAGCGAAAAAAAATCCCAATCCACGTTTACTCCGCGGTCCGAGGCCGCCATAATATGAATAAGATCGTATATATTTTATATCTCATCAATTTCTAAATTCTAATAACACCATTTTTTCTAATCAGTACGAATCAACCGGCGAAACTCTGGGAACGCGAGCACGAAGTTGAATCGCGGTGTTCAACTCGCATTAATAACAGTATCGATTCAAAAGATACGAAACAAATAAACGTCAAGATATGCAAATAAAAATAAATTAAAAAATCGAAAACAATAAAATCATATGATTATAATGGAGTCAACTGTCGTCAAATTTGTCACAGCAGATCCAAGTATCAAAAAACTTCAAATTAAAAATTTGTAGATTCCAATTTAATCATCAACGTGAACTTATATGACATTGTGGAAGTTTTTCCGAAAGGCATAATATTATTATATATAAATGTATTATATATAATATATCTGCAATATATAAGTACCAATTAGATTTAATATGATTCCGTCGAACATCGCGTGTCCCAACGTTTCGCCCAGCACCCTATATTTATCGATATTTATACTTTTTGTCTCTGCGTTTTTTGTTTCACTAAAGCAGTCTTACATAAAGCGGCAACTTTTGGAAATTATTCGCTTCCATATGCAAAATGATTCGTCAATCTGTTTTATCACACCGAGCAAACATTCGGTTTGTAAATAATCCTTCCTCTTTTCTTTTTCTTCTTGTCCCCCCCTTCCCCTCCCTCTCTCTCTCCCCTTTCCCTATTTTCATCATCTTCATCTCCCTGCTGTCCGCACCCGAAGAGAGAAATGCAGGTTGAGCTACGCAAATTTTCAAAATTTTCAAAATTTTCCGCGTGATGTCTACCGACTAAGCTTTCTCTTAAATCTGACGTGAGTCCGAAAGCGTGAATCGATGTATATTAATCTGCTCTTTTTACATTGTAACGAATTTAAAAGATTTCACTTCTTTTAGCAAATCAAATTACATTGGCATTTGTGCCGAGCAGATTACTTTTAAAATTAATTACAGTTGCTTTTAAAATCTGTTTTGCAATCTGAAAATAAATGAACTTCCACAATATTTTCTTTCAACCGAGTATAATCGATGAACGCTTTCGGAGTTTCAGACTCTTAATATTATAATATACACGTTAAGACGGACGTAAACGACTTCAAATGCTCGTGTACCAGAATTCCTTCGTCTTTCTCGAAAAAAATCCGAAAGCAACGTTCTTTCTCTTTTTTGAAAAAAAAATTATCAGAGATTTTCTCCTTATTTGGAGCACCCTCGTGTTGTTCAGCCCAACCAAAAATGAATTCCTCATTTTGACGCTTTCAAAGAACGCGAGTCCACGACCGATGAAGAATCGAAGCGTTCGAATCTCGTCCTAACTATATCCGCCCTCTAACCCCCTTAATCGTTGCAGAATAATTCTATCTTATAGCTTACGGTATCACAGAGTTACACGCGGCATCGCTTAATTGCTCCCAGTTCGTAATCGCCGATACGCAACCGATAGAAAGAAAGCATGCAAATTATGCCCATCGCGGGGAAAAATCAGAGCATTTGTCAACGGACGCGAAGAACATCGAGTGTTAGCTACATTTTTAAAAATAAATCAATTTAAATTTATTGTTCAATCACTAAAAAAATTTAATTAAAATTTATATAATAGTTAAAATTTTCAAATTTCGAAATTCTCGTGCAATATGTTTCACTCAATATTTATTGTATTTTAAATTAAAAAAATTCGTCACTTGACTTATTACTCATCATTTATCACTTTGAACTTCAGGCAGATTAGCAGATCAAATCTCATTTCAAAATAAGAATTTAAAAATATATATTCTCGAACTTGTTTGGGTGATCAAATAATCTCAATGATTACGAAGAGTTAATTAATTAGCGTACAAAAAACAAATCTTTTAATTATCAATTACGTCAAAAAAATATCTTTGGAATGATGTTTCGGAGAAAAAGGAGATGTATTTCTCAAGACGAAAATCTCTCATTCATCAAGACGAAGTTAACGCTTCTTCTTTGTAACACTCGAAGTCCTTTGTACGTGCGATCTGCAAAGAGCACACGTCCCTTCCCGCACCTCCTTCCCTCCGACCGACTCAACTTGTAACGCGAAACAATACATTATATAGATATATATATATTATATATTACATGTGAAAAAATTAACAAGCGCTCTGTAGCGACGACGCGAAACAACAAATACGAATAACTCGGGCGCGCGAGAAATATCTCGAGGAGAAAAACGTTGTCTACATCTTCGATGGCAAGCGACGAGTGTGGCGAAAATTCGTTCAAAAAAATATCTTCGCCCAGCCCGCGCGCGATTTGAGGAAAGCAGAAGTCTATAGAACGATAGCGCTCGCAAATCGCGCCTCTTACAATACGACACACATACACCGCGGAATGCATCGTTAATGGTACCGGATGCATCTCTCATGCTTCCCTATATAGGCCACGCCGTGTACTTTAGCGCTATCGTATCGTACGCGATACAACACGAAGGAAACAGCAATATATCGTTCAATAAGCTGATATGCGTAATTGCTCGATAAGTTTCTGATTTTCTTGAAAAACAATCACGAAAAATTAAAGGAAGTTTTAGCGTTTGATAAAGTATAAATATAAAGCAAGTCTATGCACAATACTCGAGTCATTTAGAATGGCAGAATGCGATTTTTCTTAATCTTGGAAAGTTCAAATTTTTCTTACACTAACACTAGTCTGAATGAAAATTTACTTATACTAATTGAGAACTTTTTACACTCTCTTTGTCTACTTTATAGTACTTTATAGTAGGTTGCAAGATGTAGAGAAAAATTGAATTATTTTTGTAAAAAAAGAGAACTTTAATGTTAAACAATTTTCATCAAATATTATTTCAAGTCATCAAAATTTAATTTAAAAATAAAAATTTTAATAAATTTTAATAAAAAAAATTTTAATAAAAATTGTATTGAATTTAAAGTAGCACATTTGAATGAAAATTCACCCACAATAGCATTCTAGAAAAAAACCTTTTCCGCGATGGTACTTGAATTTTTCTGTACTCCGAGGCTATTTTTCAAATATTAAAATACATTACTCGACGCATCAGTTCTACGTGAAAAATGTTCCTCGTATTATATTCCTCGTATTATACGCCGCGATTGTATTCCATGAAGGTTTCCTGAAGGGGAGATCCCTAAAAACGAGATCCGCGCAGAGCGAACGCGCTTACAAGGATACGTAAGTATAATTGATATACATAAATTTGCGACGTTGAATAGGAATATATATATATGTGAAAATAAATCAAGTCTCTTAGGCTTCGCACGCTCGGTGACCCGAAGTGAGCACGCAAGTTGCGTACATTCATACGCGGCCCTGAATCACACGCACATATACGCACAGTATCCTTCCTCTGCACGACGAAATCCGATCCCGCAAAGGCGAGAAACTGCCGTTGCTGCTTCCAGCACGCAAACTCGAACCTAATCCGAACAACAACGAATGAGCCTTGTTACTGTTTAATAAAAACGACATTTTTCGCGGCGCTTCTTACGCTAGCGACTCTCTCTTTGCAAGTTGGCCCGTATATTTCTCGCCGCGCATCTCGCGCCGATTCTGTCCTCATTTCACGCCGAATGTGTGTATATATATATATATATATATATATATATATATAAACTTCACGTATCAATTAAGCAAATAAATAACACAATCAGAACAGAGTCGCGCTTAACGTGCAAAGAGTATGAGCCTCTATCTTTAAAACGGTTTTGCGTGACGTACTGATTAGAGAACGCTTTTCAGTCTAGGTTGCGAGAAAGTTAATTGGATGTTATGATTGAAGATACGCGGTTCTGTTTAACGTGTTTCACGCGAAAATAATTTGGCAAAGAAATAATAAACGCATCAAGAAAGAGCCTAAAAGATACTCGAAAGATGCCAGAAAGATTGAAAGGTTTAGAGAAACACTTTCATATTAAACATAAAACACTATTTTTATATCAATTTATATCAGATTTTATATCAGATTTCTTTCAGGCATCATCATGTCGTCCTTCAGGTATTACTTTTCCTCCACGAAAACCAGGAACATCTTCGCGCCCGCTAAATAAACGCATCAGCATCAAAAGGATATCTAAAAGATACTCGAAAGATGCTGGAAAATTTGGAAGGTTTAGAGGAACATTTGAGACATCAGAAAAAAAATGGTTTTTATATTAATCTATATTAAATTATATATCAGATTTCTTTCGAGCATCTTCACGATATCCTTCCAGGTAATTATTTTTCCTTCACGAAAACACTTTCGCGCCCGCTGAATGTCTTTCTCCTTTCGATCTTCGTTCCCAATCGTCCTACGTTAGGAAAAGAATAACGTATATAGCGCAATGCGCACAAGAAATCGCGCGCGATGAAGGAACTTAATATTTAGGTCTGGCAACTCAAGTGACTTTATTCCATATAACCGACCGATCGCGAGTCTGCGACATTCAACGTGCGAGACATCTCGTGATTTGTGCAAGACAAGATCTCGATATTGTAATCCTGTTTTTATCATTATGTACCTCACTTCCTCCGTCGCCGATTCCTTCGTCCTTCACGATTGTCCTTTGACTTTCGATGATCTTCGATGATTCCTTGAAATCTCCTCGATCAATATCGATCGATCGATCGGCTGCGATCTCACTGTCTTCCCAGCTCCTCCTTTTCTTTTGCTCTTTCTCACGCCATCTTAAACAGATTCTCAAATTGGAGAACGTAAAATCAGAGCTTTGCACTATATTGGCTCATCGATATTGCTTTGGCTTTTATATATCGGCGTAGTCGCGGAACTGCAGATCATCTTAAAAATGTTGCTGTCCAAAGGAACATCCCAAGCGTCTCTTCGTCCTCTCGAGCACTCACCAATGCTGCGTCCGATCGTTCGATCGAGGTCTCTCGATCCGTGAGGCTGTTTGACATGATCGACTGTCGACATCCAGCGAGTCGAACACAACGGCTCGAGGATCGTTCAACCAACTCCTCCTCTTCCTTGCTTGTGTTGGGCTAACAAACTTGAACGTGCTCACTTTCGAGCTGAACGTGTGCGAACTCCTTTCTCCTCCTTCAGACATCCGCGCGACATTTTTCCCCTCCCTCCCCCTCTCTCTCTCTCTCTCTCTTTCTCTCTCGATCATACTCTCTCGCATATTCACACACATTCTCCGTTGCTCTCGTTTCCTCCGGCATTATCATCTCTTTCTTTCTCCTTTCTTTTTCTTCTTTACCAAGCTGAAGGCGGATCCGGACACGAGCGCGCCGCCACGTTGCTGCTCGACTCGGATACGGTAACGGGTGCCGAAGTGCGTCGGATCTCGATCGGTTTCGAGCCGGACGCGGGTGGCCGGCCCAAAACCCCTTGACTGTTTCACGATAGATTACGTTGATCCTCCGCGCAATCTTCTGCCTTCTTCAGCGAGCGCTTCAGCTTATCCACCAATCGATTATGAAACTTGTTGAGGGAGTTCGAGCTGCCGGTCTTCGGCGGCGACGTGCTCGTGCTCTTGCTCGGGCTCTGGAGAGAGCTCTGCGACGCCCTTGAAGACGTCCTCGAGAAGTGCCGCGAGGTCAGCGGCACAGACCGGTGCGCCGGCGAGGTAAGAAAGTCGGAACCAGGGGAGGTCGACAACGACGGTCCCTCCGACTTGGAACACTCGGATACCTACAAAAAAAACCGGTATGTTCCGGATTATGGGGAAAATTTCCTGGGGAAAATTTCCTGGGTAAAATTTTTCCATGTCTTATCGTGTGCATTATTGGCATCAAGATTACAGAAAATCTGTTTTATATTAGATGTTTGCAAAAGTTCGTAAACCGTTAGATGTTACTAGAGTGTATTGTAAAATAATAATTATTATTGAAATTGTAATAAAAAATGATGATGAATTTATCATTTCACCAAATCAAGATTATTATATTAACATTTTAATGGTTATTATTTGTCTCTAAGGCATTAAATAATTTATCAACGTGCAAGGACGAAATCATCAACTATAATCGAAACCATTAACGAATCACTATTCCATCATTATTTACAATTACAGTCTTTACTCGTGTGATTTGCCTTTCATCCAGATTCTATTCTAACATTCATCACGAAATCACGATAAAGTGCAATCATCGTCGTGATAACGACAGATTTCGCGCACCCACTTTGTCGAAGTCATTCGTCTGTTGCTTATTGTGCGAACGATGGAAGCTATGATGAACTCCGTGATATTATTTTAACACGTGCGAGTAATAGACAGTAATAATAAACTAAATACTAAATTTTTCTGACACTTTCCTGATTTTGATAGCAAGCCTGCATGATTAAAAAAAAACCTGATGTTGACAGACATTGATTTGAATTTTTCAATTGGCAATTAATTTGATGACACGTGAAGAATTTCATTACATTCTTGAACAATGAGACAAATTGTTTCAACAGATTATCTTTTAAACATTTATCTTCATAATGATTTTTATCCAACAAATTTTGCGCTGTAAATAATGCGATCAAATAAAAAATTAGAAATATTTCTATTTATATTGTACTATAATATATATAAAATATATTACAAATAATTTTACTATTGCAAGTTACTTTAATTTACATTAATTTACTGTAGAAAGTTGCCTCTGATATATACTAAAACGATTCAAAATATCAATTTAAAGTACTTAGGCTTTTTAATATGATAGCAATCCAGATATGATTCATGCAATATTCGTACCTATATTGATAAGATGTTAAAGACCGAAAAGGAATGTATTTGGAAGCACCGAGTAATAATATTTTGAAGTTACCGTAACTTCCTTTAATCAGCATTTATGTCCAAATATGTACCTAAACGTTAACGTCAAGAGAATCGTGATAACGGCAATAACTGTAACGGGTACGCAATTAATTCGCATGAGGACATGCATCTATCATTTCTCTCACAAATGAAACGTGTGCAACTCCCATGCGACAATAACGATGTCATTTGGCTAATTGATTTGCGTGTTTGTGAGGTTGTCGAGTGCGAACTGGGTGAGTCATTCTGAATTATTCAACGCCGAAGCACAATAAAAATTGGAAAATGTCTATATCGTATGTATATGACGCATACGCATATATTCGACACGCACAAACGCGTACGTGCCCTTTTCCACGTCGTTCGTACGATCTACATCGGACTTGAGATCACGTACTCGTCGTGTCATCGCGGTAGAAGGAGGTAAGTGGCTGATTAGATCAGATTTGTTTCATGTGTGTCCCTTCATTTACACATACAGTGACGACAAACGAAATTGATAGTGATTCTCAGACAGTGATTCTCATATTTTCTGAAATAAATTTTATCAACAATTTATTAAACTAGTTAATCATTTCAAACTTTAATTATGACATCAAGAACCTTATTTAAATTATTTTTTATTCTTTTTAATCACTTTTACGCATTCACTTTTTGAATGAAATGCAAGAATATAGATCTTTATGTTCTCATAAAAATTTAATGATAAATGTTCTAATTTTCTTCTTCATATTTTAGAGCTCAATATTTTTGAACATAAAGTTGTTTAATTTCTTGTCATCTAGAATTTTTATATTTTTTTACACATATAAACATAAAAAATTATTAATCCATTTCTCTTCACTATCATATTTTCAGCATCATAAGATAAAATCTTCTTTCTCTATACAAATACTCCATATGAAGTATCTTTTCAATTTCTTTTATGCATATGGATTATATACATTGTGTACAGAGAACAGAACTAAGACACTGTAGAAAAGATATAAACAGGACGGTGGCAAGAAATGGGTTAAAATGCATTAATGGGTTAAAAGAATTATTAATATATCATATTATTTAAAATTCTCGAGTATAATAATTTTTATATAAGTACAGAGTACAATGTTTATTGTCGCAGCGATTATTAACTCACTTTGCTCCTCTGATTCTAATCTTACCTATATACCGAATTTATTCTCGCTGTTGTATTACGTGCGGTTACGCAATCCTATGTATCAGAGGTGAAATACAACGCAATCTGTATTGATAGGGAGGGGGGAGGCACAAGTGGAGTCTGTAAACGTTTCTCATTTAATCTTATTGCGATCCATTATTCGTATTAATAAAGAACCTTTTATCAGAGCGTAATACGAGATAAAAATAGAAGTATTGAAAATAAGAACAACGATCGATTATTCACTGTGCTATCGGCATACAGAACAAATTCAGAACAGGTGTTTGCAGCTGATTTGTTAATGCTCCGAGTTTCATGTTAATCATTAACACGACAATAAATCTAATCTCGTTTGATAATTAATATCTTGTGAGATATAAACTGAAAATCTTAATCCGAAAGGAAAAGATTAAATAAATAAATAAATAAAAATTAATATCTCATGTACAGCTTAGAGATTATTAATAACAAATGACAATTTTTTAAAATTAAAACATACAAATATTATAATATTGTAGAATTAATTAGGTCTCCAAATAATTTCCCGAGGAAACTATGAATAATAATTTGTTGTATTAATCCTTTATGCTGCTCAAAATAGTTTATTTCATAATTAAATATATGTTTTTAATAGCCAACAGATATATATTTATTTAATTATCAGCTTTTGGAATTAATTCGAATGTGATTTACGGATATTTTTAGAGCTTGAAGTATTGTTATTGAAATTTATATACCTACACCAACTTAAATGCATAAATTGATATCTAAATTCAGCATTAATTTCAATATTTATGTTCTCCGACGGTAAGCGTACTTAAAAAAGCTTCACGAAAATATGTTATAATTAGGCGATACGGCTATATCATGCGATAATGCATGTCGCACAGATTAAAAAGTACGCAATACACAAACTAACAGCTTCGTGTTATATAATTGGCAATGATTTCCCGTGAGATTGCATTAATGTTCTGGCAATAATAATCATATCTCTATCGTACTGCGTACTTGTAACTTTCAGTGTCACGTGCTCAAGTTGGCTCTAAATATCGGCATGGAAGGACAAAGAGTTGATTAAAAATATCCCGTTCACGCGTTTTTATAACAGTACAACGCATTACCCGTGACGGAAATTAACTCCTCATTATGTATTATATATAGAACGAAATATTAAGAATATATTTTTGTTCATATTTAATCATTATTCTAATAATTTGATAATAATGGATCATAAATATCTATATTTGATAATTATTCTATTAATTTAATAATAACTAAATAACTAATTGCTAATAACTAATTAATCGCTACTTTATTAATCAGATTACGTACATATATAATTATTGTCACGTTATGAGTGATCGTATTTCAAATGATAATATAAAAAATTATAATTACTTATTTAAAAAATATTTAAAAAATACAATATATGCTTAAATATTTTAAAAATCAAAATTTTTTAATATTGTATTTTTAAATATTTTATTATTTTATTCGTCTCAAAATAATCTTGAGTTATTTAATAATCGCGTACAATTATCAGACTTTCCTTATTTAAAAATAAACGAGAAAAGAAATAAGAGCTAAAATTGAGAAGTTGTGATTTATCCGCATAATCATGTTTTCGTTTCTTGTCAATTATTCTTTTCGCATCGTTTTTATTTACAAACTACTATCTTTCTTAAATACTCTATCTTATTTTAAATGTATCAAGTTCAAGAAACGGCATTTAAAAAAGCAAAATTCGCAAAATTATCCGGGTCGAAACCGAAGATTGCTAGCTTACGCAAAATGGAAACAGTTATATCATCTTGTCTTGTATCTTGCGAATATCTTTTTCATGCACATAACTTTTGTCGCGACACGCGTTCCTGTTAAAGCTGCAATATTCCCGTAATGCAGTCTCTTCATGGTTGAAGAGCTGTGGAATTATCTCATTCTTGCGCAGAGTCTTTTCGACAAATCTTTTAATTTTGTAACAGTATCATTAATTATTACATATTTAAAAAAGTATAGATTTATGGTTTTTAAAAAAATTGAATGTTTTTTTAAGTATTAATCTTTAAGACTACCATATTTCAAATCAGAAAAAACTGATGAGAAAACGATAACTTATCGGCCTAGCAAATTATGCAACACATTAGGTAATAACAAATTTCTGTTATTATCATTATTACTTTATGAAATGGCGTAAAAAATTTACCGCAATAATTAAAATGTGGAAACGTAAAAATTAAAGAACTCGTTTAAAAATAAGCCATAATGAATGATTTAAAAATGCAACATAATGAATGATTCACAGAATGATGTAAGACATATGAATAATTAGAAAATTGCACCTTTATCCCAATTTTATCATATTAACTTCTGATAATAATCTTTCGAGGAATTAATTTAATTGAGATTAAATACGCAATATATAAATATACACACTATTATATTTTATTACAAATTATGCGATTATAGAATGAATGAAACAGATAAGCAACTTTCAACGATTGAGAATCCGTATGAGAGTCTACCGCACGATAGGTTGCGAAACCGAAGTTTGCGCAATATTATGTCATAGATATACTACTTTGCACGTCCTAGACCTACAAGAATATATTTCCATTAGAAATAATTTGACAAAGCCTAAATCACACTAGCATACATTACATAATTAATATATGACGTCACAACCTTTCGATTTATGATATTAATCTCAAATTTTTACATCACAAGTGAAATCTGTTCTAAATTATCTAAAGGAAGTGATTCATAGTTTAATCATGATAATTGATGCACCTGGAATTACCTCGTTTATTCATCCTCTCGTATTCAATTACTCATACTTTAAACATAAAAAAATTCTCTACGATAAGTATGTCCGTTAACACTAGAAACTATGTATTGTTTAAATTAATATTATGTTTCTCTAAAAGATAGAATTCTGAAACTTTATCACTTTTCAATAATTATAATAAAATGTTTAGTTTTTTTATCACTTTTTCATAATATAATAATTTATTCGATTCGTTCTCTTTTAGCGAATAAGAAATGTTGGTGCTTTTAATGTTAAAGGTACATAAAATATTCGAGTAAAACGGAAAAATAAGTGACATTTGTATAAACCGCTTTACCATGGAAATATGATGATAAGTAAACACGTTATTATCATTATGTCTGAACTTATCATATCTATTGATGCATTAATAATTACAATAATTTCATGCAACTCTCGTTAATTAATTTGTAATTTCCGTTGTCACTGTTATCGTGCAATTATTTCATATGTAAATAATAAAATAAAGTAAACACAAAAATCGCAGTACCATCGATGATATGACATTCGCGATAACATTTATGACCGCGTGCAATTTATTATTTCAGATTAATATTATATTTCTGTAAAGAGACAGGATTCTGAAATTATTTTGACTTTCACTAATTATATTAAAATATTTATATAGTAATTTATTCATTTCATCTCCTTTTAACAAATAAGAAATGTTTTTAGTGTTAAAAATTATAAAATATTCGAGTAAGATGAAATAATAAGTGATACTTGTATAAACCACTATGGAAATACGGTAATAAGTAAACATGTTACATCATTATGCCCAAACTTCTCATACACTGATTAGCGCATTAATGGAATTTACAATAATTCCATGTAACTCTTGTTAATTAATTTATAATTGTCGTTGTCACTATTGCATAAAATTATATTATATAAAATTATTTCATATGTAAATGATAAAATGAAATAAACACAAAAGTCGCAATACCATCGGCAATATGACATTTGCGATAACATTTACGAGCGCAATAAACCGAATGCAATTCACAACATTATACGCATAACTGCCTACGTCGTGTTAAAAATAAATTTCTAGCCGGCGTGTATTTATCCGTCGAGACACGTGGTTTCGATCGTCACCTATTATTGACTATGCTTATTCAGCATCTGCAAATACAATTTCGCTGAACGTTTAGTGATGCCAAGGGAGAAACCGGTTCCGAGTGCGGCGAGTTGATCTTTTACGGCAGCGATGTCACGAGAAAAAAAAGGTCCGACTTTTTCCGAGCTATTTATCGACGAACGTCGGCGCGAGGAGAACGATCGACGTTGCGAGTTACGAACACGGTCAATCGTGTAAAAAAAAGTTTGATTTGTCCTTGACGCTCAGAGGAAGCAATCAAACTCATCTTATTGCTGCATGGATCGCAAATTTCCTCACGGTTAAAATTTTTATGACAAATTTAGAGATAACTTGTCTTTGATATAAGGCAGTGGAAAATTTTAAATATTAAAGATAGAAAAAGAAAACTCTATAACAAGTTCAAAACATCATATAGATAGGGGTGAAAGTTTACTTCTCAATTCAAATTAATTTCACATTAACAAAATTTTAGAGACGCGCGTATCACGCAATCTAGAATTAATTTTCTATATTATCAATTATTTCCATCTTGATGTGAAAAGATATTATATTTGAAAATTTTGTATTTAAAAACATACACAAAAGACATGTAAAAATTGTAATACATACACATCACAAAAGCAACAGTTATTGAGACAAATCTGAAAGGACTACACAGATTAAAGCAGTATGTGTCTTTATCGATGAATTTGAATTTAATTTGAAAAAAAATTTAGATTTACTATAAAATCTTAATTGCTTCGTTTATATTAATTTACGATTTAATTAATTTATTAATGACTTGAGTCGAAATCTAATTATAATCAATATTTTGTTAAGTCATTCTTTCTCTTTCTCGAGAAAATTTCATATTTCAAATGGAATTATATATTTTCGCTGTTAATTCAAGATCGTTAATTCAACATTTCCATTATCGCGGAATTTGCATTATGTGTACACAATTATACTAAGTTACACAACGTCACATAAATAACATAATTACATAAGAAAAGCAGGATATTTTACAGGAACAATCAAAAGGGTAACAAATTGCAATTAGCTCTTGTATAGCTCCAAGAAAATCGATACTATATTTATATTACTTATCAATACCGAACAAACAGAACAATAATATCTTTATGTCTTTATACATCTTTCTCAATTATATCTTCTTTTAATATAAATATTTAATATAAATCTTTTCTTTTACTTAATAATAAAAAACATATTTCTAGAGATACTCTTGAATGTAAATCAATCGATATTTCCTGAAGCTATGGGAGTTAAATGAAGCGTTTATTTTGAAAAGGTTGACAAATGCAGCAGCTGTTGAAACAGCTTTCTCATCAATATTTAAATATGCTCATCTCATTTCTAACAAGTCATATAATACAACAAAATCTATTATATTTTCAAAATAAACGCCTCTGACAGATTGGAAAAACGAAACGACACGCCGCGTAAAGCTAGGATGGCCGATTACCATGAGAACCGAGACGGGAGGACGATCGGACGTGCCGCACTTCGCAAGACGGCTGTGTCTGCCGGTTCGCCAGACCTGCGAAAAAATCGCACTGGTGCAGTGGCGACATTCTTTCTCGGTTTCTCGCCCGTTGTCTATTCGTTGCAATTTTGCGCGCAATCCTTTTTCCGACGAACGCCCGTAAATAATCCCAAAACCGTGCAACAAGCAAGATATGTCGGCGAAAGTATGCGCATAACGATTTTCCTTAAACGCGTATTTCATTTTTCGTGCTGGCGGTTGCAATGCTTTCGCGTTAATAATATACATGCGATATAATGCGCGAATGACGCATCAAAACTGGCCGGCGCCATTGTTGAGTCTTTTGCAATTTTGTAAACGATATTCTCTCAACATGTAAACTTTCAAAAAAAAAAAAAAGAATTATTTGCAAACTTTTTTTTTATATGTTGCCGTCGATAAACGATTAAAGGAAAATCTATACGCATGACAATACAGATGCGCAGTTACGTCACTGGCGTTGTCGATATAAACTGGATTGTCGAATTCATCTGAATTCATTAAATTCACTGTATTGTAGTGTCTTGCAAATTAAAACTCTCGAAAAACTTTTGACATTTTATGACACCGAACACGTTGACAATCACGCACGAAGATTAATATTTATCAACACTCGATTTTTTTTTAGCGACGTATATCGCCATATATCGTTACAACGGTCGTGCAATACGGATAAAAAGTTAAACTCCCACTTTTCATTTAATACAAAAAGTTATGTAATATAAATTTCTTTCGCTCCTTTTATTTACTGCCATATAGTTATTTTTTTTATTATATACGTAAAATACCAAAGTTATATCAATTCTTGCGAAGAATCTTTATGTTTTAAATATATTGCCAATAATGCACATTATCAGACTATTTTTTAATATTCGGAACAGCATTTTTCAATTAGCGCTTCGTGAAACATAGACATTTTTTTTAGCAGTTGTATACTCCTCATCAAAGATTGAGAAAAAAATGATTGCAATTATCATAATTTAACTACAATTTATGGTCATATTTGATGCCAAATGTACATTTTTTAGACTCGAAATATTATTATATTATAATAATATTACTAACATTTTAGAAATAATAACTATAATGATTATAATTTAGTCGTTTTCGATGACAACTATATATTTTTTAAAAGGATTCTAATTATTATTATTACTAATATTACAACAGTAAT
This sequence comes from Acromyrmex echinatior, assembly GCF_000204515.1. The sequence goes on from NW_011626975.1 coordinate 921,743, forward strand.
AATTATAAAAATAAAGCTCTTAACCAGAATTGTTTACCATGAATTATAATCACAAATACAAAAAATACTTTTCTCTCAATATTATCTTATTTAATATCAATTTCGATTTGCATTTCTACTTCGTATCGTAAATAAAGGCAGGGAAATTTAAACATGAATGATGACATATGTGTATCTTAACGGTTCCGGCAATTTTCTATCTGCCTCTCTCATATCAAAGGAGCGTTCAGTCACTCGAAGTCTATTTGAAAAAACGCCGCACCAAGTGTAAAGTAAATAAACATCATCCTACTCACCTTTCGGCTGCGACAAGCCTGCGGATTCGAGCACTCGGACGATCGTCGACTCCTATTAGTCTTGTAAATATCCCATTCGTTTTTCACCACAGGCATCATAAACGCCATCTCGTAGACTTTTATTATCTGGTCTCCGTTTCACACTTCGCCTGCCCAGTTCGTCCCTATCTTTTTACGTTCCGCAATCTCTTTCTCTTTCTCTCTTTCTACCGCTTTTCTAGATACTCTAGAAAGTTTTAATACCTTGCACGGCTCGCACCACGCAAGAGTGAGAGATAGAGAAAAGGCCAATCGTTACACTGGCGCGTCAGCAGCTCCAACGGATGATGCCTTGCCTACGAGTTCTCGCTAAGAATTTTCGCTTCCGAAGAATTCTTCCGCTTTGCGATCAATCGCGATCGATGTCGATTCCCGCTGACGGTGTCGACGATGTTGACGATAATCGCTACGTCCGGCAGATCGAACTGGAAAACTTCATACACGTCGCGCTCGCACAAGTGCGTTTGCGATATGCTCGATAATGCGTGCGTCTTTTATGCCCTTTCCGTTTAGCTACAGCTGGCGTATCGCCTGTTCCGGCAATCCGTTTCTCAACTCACGTCCGTACAATGCGGCAGTCCGCTACGGAATAAGCACGCCGGTCTGCGCGTGGATAAACGAGGGTCTTGCGAGTCATGACGAGAGTGGTAGGGACGAACCGGCGCATCCATTGGCTGTTGTTGAGGCGGGACACCTACGTCACGAGTTACCATTGATTTTTCAATGTTGATACACACAGCGGCGTGCTGACATGCCGGATTGAATTTTTGGCGGCGCGCTACCGTGGCCCGACATGTCATATTACGCGTAGATGCACTCCCGACCATGCTTACGTGCGTGCGTGCACGCATACGCGCATTGAGAGAAAAAAAAATCGTTGGAGTAACCATTTAACTGTAATTTACAAGTCATTTTTTGAAACAACTATAAATATATAATTGTTTTGAATATGAATTATAGTAATTTGAATACCGAATTATCGATCGTAACGACCATAATATGTATTCATTCAACTAATTATGATTATCTTACATAAACTATACTATAAAATGTTGTAACTATACATATAAGATTATTGTTACTAATTTATAGTAATAATAACTAAAAATGATACTCCTGACTATAATTGTTTTATCATACGATTATAGTTACAAGTACGATGTACTTTTCTTTCGCAGTGAGGATGGGAGATTTATTGAATGTCCCAGGATCTCCGGATTCTGGAGGATCTGGGTATCTCACGGTGACACAAGGAAGTCGCGATCGCACCGACACGATTATCGCGATTATCGCGCCAATCAGCCGTTAATGATAGATTTCGTCACAAATATTTTCGATAATATTTCACATTGTCTTCCTTGAGCTTTCAGCGAACAATGTCGCTCCTTGAAAGGATCCCAAGAAAATTGAACTTCGATATCTCCGACGTGATTGCTGCTTTACTGATTCAATAGGATTTACACATATATGATTTACGTGTCATCACATCACTACACACTACTGCACCAATATTGCACGCACACATTCGCACAAATTTTCTAAGCCATTAATCTTTCATATTAGATATTAAGATATCTAATTCTAAGAACTCAATATTGCTTGTTCATGTAATCTCTAGGTCCAACTAAGATTGTTTTGTATGTACAAAGTATAAAACTCTAAAGCAAATATTGTTACAAGTCGATACCAGAAACCGATAATAAAACTGCAATTTTCCATTTTTTTTGTTTTTGAGCATAAAGTCGACCGACTTGGACTACATTACCGTGTATACTTTAAATGCGTAAAAAAGGATTTTAAATCTGCAAAGATGATTAAAAAAATACCTATATAAAAAATAATCGAATTCGATCGATAAAACAGATGACTTTGTGATCACCTTAAGGTTATGGCTCACAGAAAAACCTATCGTTTCTACCAATATAGATTAACTTTAATCTCAGTTCAACTTACTCATTTTTTTGTAATTCTTAGAACTAGAGAAAGATAAAAATTTAGTTGAATCGAAATTAAAATTAAACTACATTGGTAGAAACAAGTAAAGTCCTGAAGCACAATAGATGTTGTATTAAGCTTTAAGTATTAAGATGAATATTCATAATCGGTTCTTCAAGACTGTCTCAAGTAATATCTTAAGATGCTAATACGGCTCTATAATTGGTTCATGACATCTTAAGACTTACTTATTACAGTTTTAAATATAAGAATCCTCTCTGATAGCACTTTATTTGAGGGATGTCCTTTAGAAACCTGTGTTATTAGGGAAATGATTAAAAAATGGACCAATATCATAGTCGATTATTCTTCCCACATTCGATTGTAATTGATCAATTTCTTACGGCTCAAGGATTACTACCTAACTGTGATAACTTATGATTTAAATCTAATGAGGGGAATTAAGGGCAAGACTAATCATATTAAAGAATTTTACAATAGTTGCAGAGTCACTTTCTCTGCTGAAAGCAGCCAATAAAAATTATGATCTTGCGTCTCCAAACGCTCGACCGTCGATATTCTTGGATTCTTATGATTACAACTACAATTTTTTTTACGTATAACAGCTTTTAGACAAGTTTCAAGGTTTAATTTATATGTTAAATTAAAGTTCATTTGTAATGTGGAAATAATAATTTCGTTATTTATAACGAAAACGTAAAACAATAGATTTGAAATAAATTAATATTTGTATACCTCGACATTGCTTTACTAAATGCTGAGTACAGCACTGTAAATAATGTGCCATTTTATTATGTTTATATTTTTGCTGGAAATAGTAGATAAAGCGAAAATATATTATTAAAAAGCTATATTTATATCGCTAAAGCATAATATAGTCAATAAAGTGTTTTAACTTTTGATATTAAATACAGCTGCAAACAAACTTTTATATTATGCTTGGGAAAACAGCTTCATCGTGCAATCTTATGTTAATGATAAATAAAATATTGCGGTAAAAGTCAAAAGCTAAACAAAGTCATTTGAGTAACGGTAATAAAGATAAAGGAAAATAAAAAGTTTATTAATATTTCAAAGCAAATTATCTAAAGAGAAGAAAGAAAAGAAGAGGCATTTTAGACTCTACAATAAAATATTCAGCAAACGGTTAAATCACAAACATTAATGAAAATTGAGAAAAGCTAAAATATGTTTTATTACATACAAAGTGTATGAAATCAGTAACATAAATTTATACGTAGCAATATGTTATGTTTTAACATGAATATAAAATATAGAATAGATATAAAGTATTTTTTTTATTTGATACTATAGAAAAGTGATATAATTATCAATATAGTTATCGATAAAATAAGATAGACGAACATGTAAAAATGAAAATCCGGTTGAAGCAACGGACGAGAAATGTAATTTTAATCTATAATCCCGTAAAATATGTGAAGTCAGATCTTGCAACATATTTTAAATTTAAATATTAATCTTTTAATAAATGCGCTCCAGACATGAACGTACAATAGAAAACTATCTCTTGCAGCTCGTAAACAGGGAGGTAATTTTTTTCTTGGTGAGCATAGCGAAAAGAATTCACAGCGCAAATATGCAAGCGGATTATGTAACACTACATGATCAGGATATATACTTTACTAGCTTGCAACGTATTTATCTAAATATCTATGGTTCTGTGAATATCCGTGAACACCTTTACAGAAATCTAATACTGGCCAATATTAAAAGACAGCATAATTACTCATTTTAAGTATTAAGGACACTATTGTTTAGTAATTTTAGTACACCAAATAAATAATTAATTTCTGTCTTTCAGTAATAAATTGTCCAGTATTAGATTTCTGTAAGGGTATCTATTGAGACAAGTTATGACGTCCATAAAAAATTGAATATACGGAAGAAGATCAATCCCCATTGACTTGTCCTTGACTCTCCAGTGGGAAAATGCGTATTTAGCTAGATTCGACTTTGAATAAACTGAAGCAGGCAGGAGTTTACTGTTTTGTCGATTCTTTCAGAAATCCAATTTAATACTGGACATTACTTATTTCGAGTACTAAAAACCAAATTAATCATTTTGAACATCAGCTTTTAATATTCAAAATAAGGAATTAATTACTCTCAATATTAAATTTATGTAATGGGTGTATCTGCTTGTAAATATTTATTAATTTAAATTGATTTTTAATGCGTAATTATTTAAAAAATGATGTGTCCTATGTCTTTATAAAGTCTTTATAAAGTTTACATTCGTATCGTAATTTAAATTAATAATGTTTAAAATAATGTACAAGTCTCTCATGAGTTTCATCAAATCACGTTATCAATATTCTAGTAAGCATTGTGCAAAAAAAATAATTATTATATTACATAAACTTCCGAGCGACGAACATATTTATAATATTAACGACAGTATTATAATAATACTATTACCTATTAATTACCATCTTGCAAACCGCTGACGAAATTAATTTCGCTAGTTTAACGAACGAAACTTTCAGCAAATTGCGAGCATCAGCAAATTAATTATTAATTGTAACGGTAGATAAATATATGTTCTGCCGGTAACGAACTTAGCCACTAACTAGCAGTAAATCTCTCGGAATTGCTCTCGTGACAATTAAGTTAACATGAATTTAATAAATAAGAAAATATTATTTCCTCGCGTTTACTTTTAAATCTTTAGAAGAATATAGTTTAACAATTCGCCTTATCGCGCAGAAATGAATAAGTACGAAAGAAATTTTGCGGATTTTGCGGTTTTGCGCGCCTTATATCTCGCTGTCGGAGAAATGATTAAAATCACGTCTGATATAACAATGTATTATTTTATTGTACGTCGGAAATAGTTTTACGAACGACTCAAATTCACCTTGTTGAAATATTATCCTCCAACAATAGCTATACGACGTACAACAGAAATCGGAAATCAATATATTCTACCTACACTTCTACGAGCATCGCCAGCTATAATTTACAGTGTATACATTCCATGAAAAACATACGCAAACAATACCGTAACGCTATTCACAGACATTTTTTAATAATCCATGTATTAAAAAATATATATTATTCTTACTTCATATGCTGTTCATATACTGCGTCACATCAGTATTGTAAAAGCGAGACAAAAGCCATTCATGAAACCTATCAGATTACTTTATTTTTTATTCGCGATTTTATTTATATTATATATTTATTTTATATATATATATATATTTGTAAAAAATTGAAAATATATTTCATACACCTAAATGTTTATTGATAAAGGCGTATTATCGAATAAATTTTTGTGTTAAATTACAATTACCCACAGATGATAATCTAAACATTGGTTAATCCAATCAGGTATTATCAATTCACAGTGATTTTATCAACGTCAAATAATAAAATTTATGTTACTAATCATCGATAAAATCAAATATGATAAATTTAACTCGATCTAATAAAAAAAGATCGACATTATTAAATTATAATAGACATTTAAAAATTAAGCGAAAAATATTTTATTCTTTGATTACTTAAATATTATTGTGCGTATTATTGTGTGTATATTTTTCAGTGACATAATTCAAACAGAACGCGAACGATCCAATCGTATGTACTAAAAGTTAGGCTAATTCTACAATGTGCTTTTTGTTTTCTGTTTCTTGCTATTTGTCTCTTGTCTTATTCCAAAAAGGCAAGAGACAAACAGAGACAGCAAGAAACAGGAAACAAAGAGCACATTGCAAAATTAGCTTTAATGATCCATCTTTATTACAAAGCATAAAAGTTCAGCAAACATGTTTTCAGTGAATGTTCCACACTCCAAGTAAACATGTTTATAGCATTTGGAAAACAAAAAGGAACATAAAAAAATGTTTGTAAAACGAAAAATAAAAAAAATCAAAACCGAGAGTTCTTTCAAAACACACGATACATTTTTAATAAATAAGAATCATTACTGTATTATAAATAATTTGTTCATATACTTTATATTAATCGTTTTTCGAAGATTTATTCTTAAATACGGCCCATTATACTATTATGAAACTATATCATGAGACTTATAAAAATCAGAGTGCCATGATACTTATGTTCGCTCGAGACCGCTTTCGTGAGAAGAATGAGTGATGCATTCAACCCCTTGTATCGATTTTCGCCAGAGTTACTCTGGAGACCGTTCCGCTTGCTACTTAAATGTCCCCTAGTTACCGATGAAACGTGAAAGAAACGAGGAAGTGTCTGCAGCTTTTTAGCAAACTAAGGAATACTCGTCATTCTAGACTGGCATTAAGAGAATAAATAGTAAATACAAGAAAACATGAAGAATTTATACAAAAGAATTAAACGACAAGTCTCCACTGTCCTCATTTTCCTAGTAAGTAAAATAAATTTAATAAACACTATTCGTAATAAATATAAATTATCGTATTTAATATTAAAAATATGTAATTTGCACCATATAAAAAAATCATCATTTATAATATCACATTGATTTATAATCCAGTAAACATCGACTGCGAATATAACAACAATGTTATAATTTCACACTCAATACAACTGTTGTTACGTGCAACTGCAGTTATGTATACATGTATTAAGTTACATTTGTATTGTTGAGTGTGACATTATAACATTAGTATTTACCGGATTAAAAATCAATAATATTATAAGCAATAATTTTTTGGTTTAGTAAAATTATAACACTACTGTTATGTTTTAGTTGATATTTACTGGATAATCTCCAAGATCTTAAATTTAATTTTTTTAATTTGTCTTAATTTTAATCTTGATTTAATTTACTTTATGTTTTTCTAATTAAAAAAAAATTAAACGAATATTAAAAAATAAATTAATCTACATTGGTAGAAAGAGATATAAAAAGCTTTCTATTTCTTTATCGAGTGTATAGAACTATGTACGCAGTTACTGTAAATCGCTACATCGAGTGTTACAGGAAAAATGAGTACAGGGTCGCTATTAATACAATATATAGTCATTACAGCAAGTAAGAAGGCAACGAAAAGTCGATGACTGCAGCTAATGTCTTTTTATACTACTCGTTTACTACTAATGTTAAAAAAAAAACATTTATCACTACAAAGACCATTAGCGTCGAATGTACAATATAAAAAACGAGAGAAACGTAACGTCATGGCATTATCCTCTAAACGGGAGACCTTATATAAAGTCTGATTATAAGCGATTTTGTTAAAATTCTGCGAGAGAAAAAGATATATGTACTGTCTCTCTATATACATATACTATCTCACTCTAATTTATGCTATTTCACTTTATAATCTTATTAAAATTACAGAGTGAAATAATGTAAGTAAAAGTAAAAAAGGACATATACTGGGAGGTAGTATAACTTTCCTTTTATATCTAAGAAACACACACAAGTCTACAAAAATTCAAAATGACTATTTTGATTTTTAATATCAATGAATTAAATTTGATAACAAAAAAAAATCATCATTTTGGCTTTCATGATGTGAAAATATAGTCATTTTGACTTCTATGACGTTAAAAAGTCATTTTGACTTTCTCTTGACTTGATATGTTTCTTAAATTGGATTTTGGATAAAATCATGGTCAGACTTTATTACAGTATTTTTAGATATCAAAGGAACAATGTGATAAATCAATTCTTTTTCTTAAATAACATTTTATTTTTAGCTTTTAAAGTGCGTCAAAGTGATTAATTTACATTTTAACTTGTATCAAAATGTAAATCAATCCATTTCTGTGGTTAGTTTCGAAATAAGCAACGTCGCTTTTAATGCACTTAGTAAATAATAAACTAAATTTTTGAATCAAATTAAATTATATTTTCTTAAATTGTCTAACTACATTGTTTTAGTTGAATTAATCAATAAGATAAGGAACAGTGACGAATCTATAAATATGATTAAAAATCAATCAAATTGGATATAATTTGACACTACGAATTTAACAGTTTATCCTAAACCATTACGTCGACTCGAGGCATAGCAAGGGGTTAATGACCGATAACGCGTTTAAGGGTGAATTCGAGGGTGAATCCGACAATCATATGTACCAAAGACGCGGCGTTCCGCACGATTGAGCGGTACGGATATGCGCTGACATGACTCCGATGGTGTGTCGAACCCTTTAAAGGGCGGTGCGCTGAAATGGAGGGGCGTCTTTAGTAGGACACGGCTTGCAGCACTATGTATCTTCGGGTCGGCTATATACAGTATTGTTTCACTGACGCGCCGGCCGCGTGTGCAACGGTTCGCGCGATCGCCGTCGGTGCCGACGCCAGGATCCTCGATCGATCCCTCCCGGCCGACCGTGGATCGAGCGGCGGACGGCCCGATCGCTTCCAGTCGGCGATCATCCTCGGCGTGGTCGTGCAACGTTCGACGGAACGGTTGACGATCCTCCTAATGCGGTCTTAACGATCACTCGAATAGCGATTCCAACTGTGGCACAAACGGAAGAATTCGGATCGATACTAATTGACGACGGGTGCGTTCCTCGATGGTGATCGACCGTCGCAAACTGCAAACGATCGAGCGAATGAAGAACGGATGAGGAGAGGATTTTCGCCAAGTATACGATGAACATATAGGATAAGAAGAATTTTGTAGACGATAAAAAGAAGGTATTATGCTCCGGTAGAAACGCATATTCAATCACAAGAAAAACAGGAGAAAAACATGAGAGGAAATCTTGGATCGATAATCTCGTTGAGCGTCGTCGCGTTGTGACTCATTTACGACTACACGTGATAAGGATCGATAGAAAAAATGGTATTCGACGCGATGTGCGAGGAGCAGAGGAAGCAATTCTTCAGACAAAGCTATGGCTCTCATTTACCCGGGTAAGTGCAATCTGTCAATGATTAATTAATTGTTCCATTCACTGCTTTCAATCCGCGATTAATTCGCTATTACAGGCACTTCTCTTCTGTTTATCGATTTTCCTTCTACATCTTGTTTACGTTTATTACAAAACTGTTGAAGCCTTACTAATTTAATACATGTTTATCTCGATGTTTATTGAGAGAAAAGTGTTTGGTATTTGTGATAATAATTGTAATAGTATAATAATTATGATTAGAAGCTTAATTTTCATAGTTATTACTGACATAACGTTAGTAATAATAATAATTGTATTCATAAAGTGCCGCCAAAACAATTATAATTAAATTATGATAACTGCAATCAATTGTTTCTCTCAGCGTTATATTCTGTGAAGACATTTCTATTTCATATTGAAATATTAAAAGTAATTTATATATTCGTATTGAAAATATTAAAATACTCTCGATAAACTCGGCAATTGCGAGTTATTATTGAGATACTTTAATCAAATATGAAAGCAAAATAAAATTTAGAAAGTAATGGACCGCTCAATATATCGATAGGAACAAGAAAATAATGCAACATTGTTTTTAGTGACAAAAACTTTATCACTAAAATTAGTTTAACGATTACAAGAATCTAATTGAATTTAGCATCGTTATGATAGGTACTAAATGTCTCGTTTACATTGCGTAATGCATGCAGATGTATGGCGTCAAACAACTGTTCCTAATTAAATGGATATTGTACACGACATGCACACAACTTTTCATTGATCATTGACAAATTTACTCGATAATAAGTAAAAAATCTACTCGATAAGTAAACGTCAACTTTCTCATATCTTTTTTATTTTTACGCTCGTTCTATATTTTCAATTATAAATGAAAGTATATATATATATATATATATAAACTGTCCTATCTTTCATGCAAATGTATGTACATAATTTCACTCATAGTAGAAAGTTATTATGAAAATATACATCTAAATATTCATTCATTTATTATTACAAATGAAAATGAAAATTGCGAAATAATACGCTTCTCAAGAGAAAAAAAATTATACAGTTATAATATAAATAATAATGAATAATATATAAATTTCTTTCTTTCTACTGTTATTTAAAAACGTAAATGATGATAATTAAATCTCAAAAATTGTATATGTCTGTATGTGCAATTGCAAAAACTTTGTTAAATTACGCGTGAATTATACACCACAATATTAATATCATTACTTCTTTAAAGAAAGTTCAAATCTTACAATTAATTTTTATGCTGGATTGTATGTATAGTAACGGTACCATAACTACACGCAATCACATTCATATTAAAATAAGGATATAAAATGTATGGAGAGAATATTTAATATCCACACACACATACACGTTATTTGTCCGTGAAGCGGCTATAAGCAACATACATATAATTACGCTAAGTGTGAGCATCAAGTGTTCAATAAAATTCCAAATTCAGAAAAAAATCTCCGTGTTTATTTGCGGCAATATAAATAAGTAATTAATGGGAATAATTAGATAAATATCAATTGATGTTTATAATTATTCTATTGGAATTCTATTTTTAATTTATTGCGACAAAAATTATAGTTTGTCACAATTCTCTTTTTATTTTTCTCGCTATTCCTTTGACTATTTTCAAATGCAAAATTTATTTTATTTTACGTAAAATATCTATATCATTAAAAATTGTATTTACTGGGAATAATACTTAAATAAATGTTTATAAAGACTAAACGTATAAATAGAACGTTTAGTCTTTATAATCTTAATAAAAACGCAGAAAGCGTGAAATTGATTCCACAAGGAAATCACATGTGATCGAAGGATTTTCAATGAAATCACGCCTATTCTACAGAGATTAAATCTAAATTTTTTCTTCGCAAACGATTCTAAACGATCTAATTCTAACCGATTCGATTTTCAGTCCAATACATACACACACAGAAACCGCAAAAATGATATTTAAACTACTGATAAAATCTGTTAAAATCGGCTATGATATTAAATAATTTGACATTAGAAAATTTGAAATTTGGAAATTACCTACGTGATAATATCTTGAAACTTAAATAAAAATAAATATACGAATGACATATATTGCAAATGATTATAAAGTATTTATTATTATATATTAATTAATTTGTATAAACTAATTAATTGATTTATGAATTTGAAAAATTAATTAATTGGAGAATATAAAATATCAATTATAAAAATTATGGTGAATTTCTGAAATCATGCAGATGAATAAAAACGAAGTTTAAAATTTTTTAATTAGAGAGAGAAAGAGAGATTAATATTAAACAAATTGATGATTTTCAAAAACTGAACATATTCCAAAGATATTGATGTCAGTTTAACCTATTTAAAATTTTTATAAAATTTTAATAGTGTAAAAGCCTTTATAGAATACATTATTATTATAAAAATTAATATATGACACTCAAAATAAGATTTTCTTTTATACTTATAATCTTTGATATTCAATGTAATATAATTAGAAATCTGAATGCCAACTAATACATATGATGATACGCGAAAAATCAACTGCAGTAAAGCGGCCTTTCTTATAACGTACCTATATAGCATCAAATACATTATGCATTCGCAATATTTACTGATCGCACGGACATCGGACAAGAAAATCGAAGTAGCATATGTGTCTCGATTTCCAGATTATATCATATTCAAACTAGATCATCGGATGACCCACCGGAAGCGTGCATACCCGAAGTATTGACCTCGAAAGCGATGGTACCGCGGTTGGTACCGTGCCAATTTACACTCCCACTGGCGAATCACCTCGAATTATTTATCATGATTTACCTTAGCTCCGGAATATCGATCCGAATGAGAAAAGACGCGGATCGAAATGGACGGACGAGTTGCTCGAGAGAAAAAGCACTGTCTGAGAAAAATAGAAACGCCCCAATTAACTGTTTCCATCAGATTTATGCTATTATACCTTTCTCATTACAACAAAAATGGATAACAAGAAATGACCGATAGCAAGCAAGTTGATTATCGAGAACTTCTTTTTCATGAAAAGATCTAGTTTTCACTTGCATCTTAAAACGGAAAGAAAGTTTCTAAAAACTACTGATCTCGAATTTAATATACAATCTTGAACTTTTTCTTTAGAATATTAAGTATTATAGTATTATCCTAGTATATATAATTTCTAAATTATAAAAGAGATAGAAGAAACTTATTTCTAGATGCAATAAGAAAGAAGTAAAACTTATACATTTAAATACGAAGAAACCTGTACGGAAAAAAACAATTTTGCTAAAGTATCTACAAAATTAGCTAGACACAGATCTGAAAATAATTTTGGATTATTAGAATAATTACATAGTAATCTCAAGCATGATAAGCAAGGATACAAAAAGCTTTGATATTCTAGCAACTAATTTGAGTATTCTATATAATTATTCTACGCGCGATAAAAGTATGGATGGACAAATGAGGTAAAATCTTAGTTGAATCAAGTCCTTCTTGGTATTGAAGAGAAGTAAATTTTATTCTAATGATTTTGATAGTCCAGCAAAATCATTTTCAGACCTGTATTTAGCTAAATTTTAGATACTTAGCAAAACCATCCTTTTTCTATAACAGTAATATTTCAAACGATCTGCTAGATATCGAGACACTTCACTTTTTTGACACTGATCTTATGATGGACACGGGAAGATGGTTCAACGACCCAGATACGATTTATTCAGATCTTAATAGTCGAGACTCGTGACAACCGTGTAGGAGTGACTTCAGCTGGTTATCCCACCGTGACCGCTACAAAGTGAAGGCTCCATTTACTGGGTCACCGGTAGTCCGCTTTTACGGTTCTGCGATTATTTTATTTAGGGATCGGCCGTGATCGTGTCATTCTCTCAGAAGCATTTAAAGCGATATCCACACAGTCTACAATTAATAAATGTTAAATGCAGAGTATATTAAATGCTGAAAATATTTTTCTAAATTTCGAGTTAATTCGTATAAATATTTCTGAGAAGTTTCGTGACGAAATAATTAAGACATATACTTTAGTCTTTTAACAATATATATATTATCCTATATTCTAAGAAAAAAATTGTCAATTTGATTAAATTAGTTTACTTTAGTCTTTATTTTTTTCGTTAGATGTATATATTTAAGTTATTTATAATATATATAAATTTGACTCTCAAAATTTGAGACTCAAATATACATTTTTCAACAAAAAATAAACTAAATTAATTTAATCAAATTAACAACTTTTTTTCTCAGTATAATCCACGTCCTTCATCTTAAGATTCACTGATCTCGATTCTTCTGAATCATACTATTTTAGTTATTTACGGTATACTTAATACAGAAGTTACAAGGTAAGTATACCTCGCGTGCAAGTACGCTTTTTTTTCTCAGAATATAAAGTATATTTTATTGTATCTTACACCATCGTAGTAAGTAGCAACATAACATAATGAATATAGATTCTACGAAGAAGCTCCCATATATACGTACATTGATATATCACATAAGATATCTAATTGTAAGGTATTAGATACGTTTCACTAGACAGAAAAATGGCTATAACATGTTCAGTGTTCACGTAATAGATCATAATTTTGCACGCTACACTGTCTATATTTCTTTCCTTATCATATTTTGGTCATGGAAAAATAGACTGCAAATTGATCGAAAAATCTTACGTCAAACATTACATATTGTACAGTTGATTTGTTGCTCTGTCACAATAATGAAACAATGTAACATAATACTAATGCAATTTCTTACTTCAAGAAAAAAAATTCAATTTCTTTAAAGGAGTTTTGAGGAATGCAATAGTGTCATTACATCTAAATTTATAATGTTTTAAAATTCATATTGTGCTACCTTTACTGCAAGTTACATGTACTTTTAGGTACACGGGTCATTGTCCCACCCTCAAATTTCGCGTTGGAAAGAGATTCGGAGCGAGTACAGAGGAGATAATGAAGGTAAGAAAAAAAAATATCAAAAAACTGGAAATTAAATTTTCAAAATGAGAGAGATGTACTTATTTATAGAGAAACTTGAGTAAAGAAGATTATACGATTATAAGATTTTATGATTATATAATTAATAATCGTAAAATCAAAAGGTTATCAAAAGATTATAATAGAAATGAATTAAATTATCAAAATAAAGGAGATGTATATAGAGAAACTTGAACAAAAAAATTTTTTAATACTCGCAAAATATTATGAATAATCAAGTTGGACAGTTAAAAGTTTAATTTTGTATTGTCACAGGAATTATTAGAAAAGAAGATTCTTAAGACTGGACCATATAGACCAAAGTCCGGCAGAGAAGCCGAGTTACCAACTCTTCAAGATAAAGAAATCAGAAGAGATTGGCCTAGCGAACCTGGATCGTACAAGGCACCTCCATATATTCTAGGATATACCGGTAAGACAGGACATCCCTTTAAACATTCTTTTAATCGCAAGTAAATTAAAAAAAAAAATTGTTAAAATTGAGAGATATCAATATTTTATAATATATTATATATGATTGCTCTTGTGTTAATAAAGTGATATTAAATATTTTAATAAATAAAATGTAAAATTTAATTTTTGTCGAAATATAAAAGTTTTTGTAAGTTATAATTAAAAAAGAGAAATATTTTTATTTGTGTTTATATTTTTTAAAAGCTTCATTTCAAAACATTTATCAAAATTTTGTGATAATATTGATAAAAAATTCTGAAATTAAGCTTTCAAAATGAAAAATAAATAAAAATATTTTCTTTTTTATTCACTTAGTCTATATATATATATATTTCGGCAAAAATTGAATTTTATATTTTAATAGTTAAAATATTTAATTAGGAAATTTGGAATACATTGCATGTAAATGACTTTACATCCTTTCCCACAAAAGAAAGGCCTAATAACAATCCAAAATAGAAATCGCGATTAAGATCCTTATTTTATCGCTTCAAACTACCGACGTAGAATTGCTCTGATACGACCTTCAATACACGCGATTACTATTAGTGAGCATCGCGCTAAGCGACCTAAATCGTTGTAATTAGTTGGCGTATTGCATCGCGCACAGAACTAACTATATCTTAAAAATATATACACATGTATTATATAAATCACTTTCTTTTTTGTTTCTAATGCAAATTTATATTTTTAAATATATTTAATCATCGGGAAAACACTTTCACATCTTTCTCCTCAAATTGATTGCTTCAAAAATAATATAAAAAATAATCAAACGCTCACCAGTACGATGCGCAACAGCGGAGGTTGAAGTATGTAATAAATATCTGTAAAATACAAATATATTATCAAATATTAAATATTGTTTAAAAAAATTAATAACGTTTTATAAAATAATTATATCTAAATAAATACTTGACAGAAAAATTACACTTCATAGATAACAATAATTTTTTAAGCGAATCACAAATGCTTACCCACGGTTGCCCCGCCGTCGCCTGATGCCTCCCCGGCCTCCTCCTCCTCTCCTCTCCTTTCCATGGCAAACAAGACACAATCACTTTTTCTATAATTTTCCACTTATCACTAATATCACTACATTATGATGGAAAAACTAACCGCGTGCCTAAATTCACACCATTCATTGCAGCGGAACGTCGCACCTGTTGACACAAAGAGCACATAATCGCGGTTTTTAGGCCGGTTATCGTCGCCTATTATAGCGATCTTGTTGCGATACATTATAATGAATGAATACATTATTATAGATTCGTTTATAGTATAAATATACGTAGAGCTAGAACAACCCAGTTGACATCAATTAAAACTACTAAAAGTAACATAATATCTATGTTGTAAGAGGTCTATTTGCATATACTTAATACTCTTACGAACAGAATAATGAGATAAATTAATTGATATAAAGAAAACACATATAATTGCTTACTTAAAAAATTATCCACTTTGCCTACATATTTTTTTTAAAGCAATTATATATCTTCTTTACTCCAATTGGTTCACTTCAGTTCATAAAAGTAAAAGTTAATGTACGATTATATAAAAATTAATTGTTTACGAATATTTAATATTTTATGTTAATTGTGCCAAAAAAATTATCTCATATTATTGATTTTTTTTTATATCTTTACCTTAATATTTTTATATGCAGAATTACAGGAATTATTTGTGTTGTATGAACTATTTTCTATAACAAAATTAATATATGCACATTGAAATATTAAGTGAAAGAGGTATATTTGGCTAAAATGAGAAAGAAAGTGCAAAATTTTCTTTGTAGTTAAGTCTAGTACAAAAATCAAAAACTAACTCATCATTTCACATGCAACAATGGTAACTAAGTGTTATATTTGTTATTAAATGCAAAATTATAACATAAATGTTACGTTGCTTTAATTAGTGTCGACTGAGAAAATGAATGTACCCACATAGGACGCCGTAAACGCCATTTGCAAATGTCGCCCGATCGCCGATTCCGATAATTTCGATCGAAGAAATCTCGCGAACTATGCATCTCAAAAGGTCAACGATATGACATACGCCGATTTTACATCACATAGTTAACAAAGACCAGGTTAATTACAACCATATTCACTAATTAAACATTTTACGTCACAACACTGCACTGCACAATTCGTCAACCGTCTCACGCATCTACAACGACATTTTCCTACTGAAAATTTGAAAGTGTTGCCAACTTTAGTACGATATGATACAAGTCAATTAACGACTAATTGAGATAAATCTGAAAATCAAACCTACAATCGAAAGGTAGTATATTGAACGTGTAAAAATTCCGTGTATTATTAATAAATGTGTATATTATTAAGCAATCGATACATGAAATCTTTTTATTATCTTATTTGTTCTGGCGATTCGTTCTACGATTAGGCGGAAAATTCAAAATGTGCCGCAGAGATACACGATTACAGAAATAATTATTTCGCGTGAATATTATTACTGCTATTGATAAAAAGCGATTAAATTATTATAAAAATGATCAATTGAATTATTATAAAAATATGAAGAATTTAATTTAATTTTCTTTATTTATTAAAAAAAATATAGCGTTATATTCGAATAATTGTTTCCAATTTCGGTCCTAGAATTAATAAAGTTGCAATTGTTTTTTATAATATTTTAATAATACTATAAAATTAATCTGCATAAAAAGTTATTAATAAAATTAATTTGTGCAAAAACTGTATGTATGTATAAAAATTATGTATATATAAAAAATTATGTATATATATATATATATATATATGTAAAATTCATACTTTAAATTTTATCATATATTTTTTCAAATTATAAATGACGTTTTATATTTTTTTTTTCTCTAATTGAATGTATATTGACTACTATATAAAGTCTCTCTTAAGAATTCATTTGCAAAATTAATTAATTTACAAAAATTTTTTTAAGGCTGGATTGTTTTATCTCTTTCGATAAATTTCAATCTCGTTCTCTCTCTCTCTCTCTCTCTCTTTCCCACCATTTCTTTTATATATTGGATAAATTACACATAATTTATTCGAAAGTGGAACAGTCAATCCTAAGAAATGTATTTTTCCTCATCTTGATATTAATATGAAAATAAAAAGAATCGACTTATATCTTATATCTTATATCTTATACAATTCCTTTATAAAGGGATTTATATTTGATAATTTTTTTCATTATTCTCTGATTTATCACAGGATATATTCCTGGCTTCAACAATAGGTTTGGTCTATCTTTTATGAGAGCAGTGGAAGCTGGTGCCAAAGAATGG
Organism: Acromyrmex echinatior; assembly: GCF_000204515.1. Next base: position 939,643 of record NW_011626975.1, read on the forward strand.
CACGAGGCACAAATGAAACTGAGAGCGCAACGAGATGCGATGAGGGCTCATGCCGAGCGAACAGATCCGAGAAATCTTCTGTCTCGAGCAAGAACCGACAATGTGGACATTGAGATCGATCACGGTCATGACAAAGACAGAAGGACCTATGGTACTTCATAATCGCATTATTTGTTATTCAGATTTAATATAGCAATGCAACAGATATGTTATTCCAATATAATTATTTAATCGTTTATTTCAAGATCAAAATATAAAATTAAAAAGATACTAAATGTACATAATAAGAAATTAATGAACGTTTATCTTAAAAAACTTAATACATAAGTAAAAATTTTTGCAGCAAAAATGTCTTTGTTACAATAAAAAATTTAAGTTCTATTGAAATTGAAAGCAAAATATCAAGTTACAAAAATTGATGCATTATTGTTACCGTTGCAGATTATCATGTCTCCCCAGAAAGACCGCCAATTGTCGGTTATACAGGTCACATTCCAGGAGCAAAGGGAGAAGTCGCGCTTTCCAAGAGGTACGCTCAAGCCGCTAGAAAAGGATTAGAGCGTGTCCAAAGGGAACGTGAAGAAAGGCTCAGTAGGACTAAAGATATGAACTCTGTTGAGAGAGTCCTTGACAATGCGTACCTTGACGAAACAGGACACACGCGTGCATAAGATGATACAGGAATATGGTTTCTAACTGCAGCATACAAAATGAGATAATAATGCGTTTAGACATTAAAGGGAAGAAAAACTGAGAATAAATGTAATAAAGAACAATCCAAGTAGCAAGGTAACGTTAAATATTATAACATCTTAATTATCTTTAATGTTAATTAAATGTTATTAAAAAATAAAACGTCATCTTGCTATTTAGAAAGTATTATAAGTATGATACAAGATATTTCCAAACATGTAACTTCCGAAATTTTGCCATGCAGACTTTGCTGTACTTAATGTTTTTACATTACTTATTTTTTTTCGTAATATCAAGAAAGAAGTGAGTAAATACAAATAATTATGTTAGAGAATAATCTAGTTGCAAAATTATTTATGTTTAAATTACGAAAGCTCCAAAATTATATAAGGATTACTTTTTGTACTCTAGTATTTTTGAGTTATAAGAGTAATACTAATAGATTTTACTCTTTCCTAATTTACGGACATAAATAATTTACAGTAGACTATTCAAATTTAGAAACAGATAGAATAATTATTAAAGCATGGAAATGTATTCCTGCGCGAAGTAAGTTTATTAATTTTTGAAGATGTATGTATTGAAATATATTGAAAAGATGAAGACAGAGATTTTTAAATCAAGGGGCTCTCCTTAACTAGTCTTCAAAGAGAAGTATGACAATCGAGAAATAAGCTAGATTGCAATTTAGAGAAATATTAATCATAATATTAGTATTTATCATAATATTTGTTCATCTAGAAATAAATTTATAGTAGAAATAAATCTACAAATGCGTGAGTTACTTCAATTGCTTTAAGCTTCTAATATTCAATAAATTTCTGCACATACATGCACCACGTAAATATGTACACGATCGTTTCACATTTAAAACATGAAAAGAATACAATTTTTGGGAATATTTCTACTGGGAAATATTTTCAAAGAAATGAATAGAGACGATTAATATACATGCTAGTTCCATTTCGACTTAAATAAAGGAAGACGTACGTCTAAACTTTAGAATTTACGAAATGGATTATAGCCGATGTACATGCTAAATATTCTAAAGCGCATGATACTTAATTGTAAATGTTTATTTGTCAAGGTATAACCATGTGATCTTTGCCTGTGTAAATACAAATTGAATCTTAAACTTCCGTCCTATTTAATATAAAAATGTATATATATATAAAATAGTACATAATTTTTACATTACTAATGAGATATTTATGAGAAATTCATGGGAAATAAATATTTGTATTAGTATCATATGATGTACATTTAGTATTATGATTCTTTCCTGGGTTCGACGATTACCTTCTACGTTGTGACAGCCTACTCATTCTTTCATTTTCCAACTGCACAACGTTCTTCCAGCAGTCTATATCTAACGTCGTTTGTCCGCAAGATAAGGCCATAACTTTGGCGAAAATCACCATTGCGTTTAGATCGTCCTTAGTTATATGATTCCTGTGTTCTCCGAGCAACTTCACAAAATCTTTTTGAATGATCTAAATAAAATAAAGAAATTATATATTGAAAATTATATATTATATTATATAAAATAAATTGAATGAATGTAGATGCTAGTGTCGAAAATCAAAATATAACATACTTTTGCCATTCCTTCGGTAAGATTGAAGGGCCTTGTGTACTTCAAGGTTTCTATGTATTGCCGAATATTAACTAATCGATTATCGTCTTTCAAATACTGATGTGCAGCTTCAGTTACTTGGCTATATAAATTTTCCGTTTCTGCATCAACATTTAAAACAACTTGCGTAGGACACTATAAATGAACATTTAATTAATATTCATAAATGCATATTTTTTATGCTGTAAATAAATATTATATATTTACAGGAACAAACGATTTCGCATCAGAAAAGATTAGAATCGGAATGTCCGTTTCGTATTCTATTGTATAAAACTGAAAGTCGTATTTTAGTTTTTGAAACATAAGTAAATCGGAGAGAGCTTGATAATTCTCTCTGCCAGTTGCAGTAAGTGTACCAGGGTTTAAACCTGTCTCATCTAATATAAGGTGCGTATTATCGCTTAGTTGGAGAATACCACTTGTCAGTCTATTACATTCGTAGTCCTTCCTAAAAATAAACAATGCGAATTTATTCACTGACATATGGGCATTCAGTAAAACAAACTTACTTCGGAATTAAAGCTAGTTCATTCAAATTCTCCAAAGTAATTTCCAAAAAGTAGCTTTTCTTTACAAATAATTTTAAAAAGTTATAAAACTCCTTCGGAAAAGTTTTATGTTTATTCACTGGGATATTCGTTATATTCAGCGGAAATGTAAAGAGACTAAACGATTCTTTTCTCAGATACCTAAAAATATCATAAAACATAACATAAATGACAGGTAAGTATGCTTATTTCTATAAATATACCAAAATAAAATGCCTACATCATAGAAAGCAAGTGGCATATCATGTAATCCGCAGCTAAAGTATCTCCAAACAGCAACTGACTCAATATTATGTGCAAATCACCTCTGATGAGTTGTGCTTTAGATAAAATTTCTGGAGCATTTATAATTATAGGTTTTGTAAGCTCAATTATTTTTACTGCATGTAATCGAGGTACTAGAGAAGCTGGTGGATTATGAGTTTGTATTTCAGCTTCATTCATCTCATCATCAGAACTTTGAATTATACTTAATGATGGATCCAACGATATAAATCCTATTATATCTATAACTTGGTTCAATTTTAAGACGGTATCATTGTAAATCTAAAGAGTATACATTATGATAATATTGAAAAGAAATATTGAGTTCGTTTTTTAAAAACATCGTATAATAAATTACCTTTACTATACAAGTTTTTCCACCATCAATTGGTATCGGAAAGTTCAATATATGATCTTCTGATAACACACTTTGAACTTTTGCACTGCCTTCAGCATCGGTCATATTTACATCATTATTATCTGCAGAGACTTTCTCTTTTTTCGTAACAGGTTCCGAGTAGTCCATTTCCTCTAAGTCGTTCTCATCTAGACTTCTTTTATTGGTACTGTCATTGTGTGTCGTTGTACGGGGTGTCTGTATGGCCATGCTCTCTTCCTTTGCCCAGTCATTTAATCCAGGTATAGAGATCACAACGTAAGTTTGTCTTCCCGAAGTTTGATTATTCTTGGAATATAACAAAACCATTTCATGCGGCTGTAATAAAAATAACCAAAATAAAATCAAAATAAAAATTAATAAATTACTTACACCGTATAAAAATATTGTAAACATATTAAGTGTGAACTGCACTTTCCTGATCTTAGTTTCTAGATCAGATAGAAAGAATTGAATCAGCATCTTTCTTCAACTTTATCAAAATCTCTTTTCAATTTGTTATTTCATAGAGGAAGCGATGTGCTTCAATTCATAAAAATGCATATTCTTATTACATCTATGAATAATCTTACATCCTAGCAATAATGTATGCAGTATTATACATGAGATAAGCTGTTCTCAAAGCATCCCACACCTGAACTGCATATTTTTTTAGACTCTGCTTCATATCCACTGCTCATATGGGAACAGAGATAATAGGCCTGTTTTTTTAACTGAACTTCTTGCATGGTTCATCTTTTCTCTTTTTCTCTCCAACATTGAGAAAAAAGAAAGAAAAATGAACAATGCAAGAATTTTAGCTAAAAAGAACAGACCTAATGCAACATTTAAACAGAGTCACATAAAATAGTTCTACAGAAGGATATATGGAAGGAAAATAAAACAGAGACAATTTACCAGACATTGAGCTGCATCCATGTACATTCCACATCTGATGTTACTCTCCCCAGTGCTTGTGTTCTTCACTTCGTATTGCTTCAAATAATACTCAGGATCATACATATCCTGAATCATCCCTCGGAATCTCACCAACTCTTTGTCTTTGATGTCATGCAATTGAGTATTATTTAATAAAGGTATTTTTGTCAGTATATTCCGACTTTCTAAAATCTTCTGACAGTTCAACTGATTTGAAACATAGTATTCAGGTGTCCAATCTCTTATTTCAACCGCTAGAATAAAAAAATTTTATACAAAGGATATTTTTCAATAAAAGACGTAGTGTAACACAATGAATTAATCATGCTTGTTTATCATTGACAACATATTAATATTTTACAAAGCTATTTTCTTTGCTTTAACACAATTAACGTATCATTTGTCTTCTGTTAGAAAGCAATCATTGGATCTGTTTTTTATAACTAAAACTATTATACGTTTGTGTTACTTAAAGTAAAACAGATATAAATTAGATGAAAATTGACGAAAGTAAAAAGAAAAATTCTAATGCAATTAGTGAGTCTTTCATGAAACAAGTCGGAATTCCGGTTGGAATTATTCTATTTTTTTCTACAAAACAATAGAAATCTAGAAAATAATTGAAAATAATTCCAATCAGAATAATTTCATAACACGTTCAGCAATAAAAAAAACCAACCTATAATATAGCAAAATAAAGAAATTTCTTTAACCCTGCAAAAATTTCCTGCATTTAGGTTTATAAAATTTATGTTTTATACCTTTTCGTCTTCCAAAAAGAAAATCTAAATATACATTTATTTTACTAAAAATATTAAAAATACAACAAGACAATGTAATCGAAAGAATTCAATAGCAGTGTATTAATTTCTCGTGTATACGTACATGTCATCTTGCAAACACGTGTTATCTCCCAGTAAATCGTAATCAATGAATATAAGCTGACAAGTCTACAAGATTAAATTTCTCGTTTCTCTTTCTCAAGTCAACAAATATCAACAATTTAGCGCAATAATTTGGCGGCAAAACGTAGACCATCGGATCCCCAATTGCGACTTTTGTGACACTCCAGGTGGCGCCGAAGACTTCTTTTTTTTTAGACTGTATAGCCTGTAACTAGAGAAAAACTTAAGAGAGGACATGAGGGTCTTTTTTCTGTAACACCGCGCATTACTGCCCTCAGAACAAGTGGACGTAAATTACACAACTATATCCATTTTTTCCGGTACTCCTGATAGAAATACATCGCCGAAATCGTTGAAATCTTTATTAATTTGATAGATTTATTTCAGAGATGTTAGCGATTTCAATTTATTTCCATCAGAAGCACCTGATTTATTTTTATAAGGAGCATACACAAATTTATTATAAATTAATATATAAAAATTTACAAATACTTTTTAAAGATGTCAAAATATATGTAAAAATCGTTTGATAATTTTAATATACTTGTAAAAGTGATAAAAATTAATTCAGAATATGAATAACCCAACGTGTGTATAGTATAGTAATAAGTGCACACAAAACTAAGATATGTACTAAGGGTTAAATAAAGTTATTTAAAGTATATATTTGAAATAAAAAATATAAGAATTATTTAGTATTTATTATTTTAAATAACTACACTTCTGACTAATTTCTTAATTATTTTGCATTATAAATAAGTTTCCAGAATCTAATTTCTATTTTTTATTTTAAATAAGTCGTATCAGTTCTTTAGTGATTTTTAGGATTCTATATTTTAAATTAGTTTAGAAACTTAGTTTATCGTTTTTATTTTAAATAAGTCGTAATAGTTATTATATCGAGCCATAATCGGTATTATATGTAAGTTTAAAAAATTGTTGAAACACAGAATAATTTGCAGTAGTGTCATAAATTAATTTTTTAGCTGAAAAATTAAATAATGATTAACAAGATATTTAATACTTTTAACCAAAGCAGTATTGAGCGCAAATTGTTTTGCAATACACATTAAGAAAATTTGCAGATATCTTTATAAAGTATATATAGAATATTATCAATCTTTGTTTAAGTATAAATAATTTAAAAGTAATGAAAATTGAGACATAATGTATCGTTAGAATATCAAAAATACCTCACACACATGCACGAATAATTATCAATTACAATTGTAAAAAGAACCGCGAAAATAATATAAGATTAAACTAGTGCCAGATATGCCACAAAGCAAAGTGCAAAATGTACGTTGATACCCATTTGTAAAAATCATGTAAAATATGAATAAATGAATAAACCGTGAATATTTTTCATACACAATAGTAAGATAGCTAAACGACGAGGAGTGGGGGAGCATGCCGCTCGGCGTAGTTGACATACGTCATCACTTCAACATTCGCTCGGTGACCTCGGAGCGAGATACACGTCGTACGAAACGTTCCGCGTGTCGCATTAATCCACGAAAATTATATATCTAACGCGAATTGATACGAATGCTCATAATTTGCGAATCGTGAACGCGCGATTGCCATTTGTATATAATTATATTATCACACGCTCGAAATAGGCGTCGAAATATATTTAGAAATTAACGAAATAAACGAATTATCACGTTTAAACCGGTACTTTTACTTTTACTTAATGATCACATCGATGGCTTTAATACCATTCTCTATTTTCGGATCGAAAGCATACGGGGCAAACATTTAGATTTATTAAATTACCGGATTACGATTTAAAAGTACGATTTAAACGAACAGCTAAAATGCGTCAATCTTTTGTTAAAAAT
>NW_011626976.1:0-68395 GCF_000204515.1 Acromyrmex echinatior
TATATATATACATATATAAGGTATTTTTAAAATAAAAGACAATGTATTGCAAACATTTTTAATGAAATTACGATTCTTGTTAAAACTGTATGATGAAAAATAATGTATATCTTTGCGATAGGAAAGTTATTAATATAGTTTTTTTTTTTTAGAATTTTGTGATTCTCAAAATTTAAATATATTTGTAATTGATAATCCTTTTTCTTCTGAACCTATTATTATTTTAGCTAAAGAGATACAAACAAAGTGTTTAAAGTTACTAATTTCTAATTCTAATTTTGAAAAATATGTAATAGTTCCCTTTAATAGTTTCCTTTAATATATCATCGATTTATTGAATAATATAAACAAAAATAAATAAAGGTCAATGAGAGTTTTTGCGCGGTTATTAGTGCGAAAATAAAAATCGTTTATTGTCGAAAAATTATAGTATTAATTATGCATAAACATTTCGGCTTACTTCCAAGCCATCATTAGTATGTCTGAGCATATGTTGTAAAATTCTCACTTCTTTCTTCATGGCGAGACGGTAGAGCGGCAATTCAATTTCCTTATTCTATTGGCAATGGTTGACAATTCCAACCGATTAATAGATAAAAATCTGTGCAAATATAAAAAACGTTACCAATTATTTTTTATAACGACAAATTAATCTCTCACTCATGTAGCCATGAAAGACGTGAATATAAAAAATCAATCACAAAGGATCCGCAAATTATTCATATTTAGCAATATAAATTCATTACAACTGTTCCGAATATTGTGACGGTTAATATTCAAATGAGTCAAAGATAATACACAGTGTACAAACTAATAAGTAAAATGGACGGTATTACCAACATATGTCAGACTGTTACTTAAAAATAATAAAAACAAAAACGGCGCGCAATTTAAATCAGTGTAAATTATTGAGAATTGAAATGTATAAGTGATATAAAAATTCAGTATCAGATTGCAAATTAAGGCTGTTTTTTTTCAACTGAATATTTCCGAGATACGTCGTTTGTACAAAAATCGTTCCTGATCAACAATTTCTGTGCCTTCCCAATCAAATCCAATCTGTGTTCGATAATAACAAAATGATTATTCGTGTTCCTTCGGATATCATTACAATGTTTCGAGATTCTCGTTTTTAAAGTCCTCCCTGTCTGCCCAACATAGAAGGTATCGCAATATATCTTGTAAATTACGTTCTTTTTTATTTTATTAAGTAAAAGATCTTTATGTGTTTTAATAAAAGAATTAAGCTTGTTCAGACTAAAAAATACAAGGTCATCAAGATCTTAAATTATGTCTTTAAATTTGTATGAGACCTCCAAAACAAATGGAATCGTTAAATTATGACTTCTTACCTATAGACAAAAATTTGGAATGGGCTCACCTCTATCACCAGTAATCGCAGATTTAGCATTACAAGATCTGAAGAAAAAAGCATTGAATATTTTAGCTTTCCATCTCCTTTTACATTCACTACGTAGATGACATTGCAATGAGAGCTACAGCAAAAAAAAAACAGAAATATTATAATAAATGAAATTAAAATGAAATTAAAATGTGAAATTAAAATAGAATTATTATCTAATGTTTTTTTACTCAAAATTTCAATCAAATGAAAACTATTTTTTATATAACTGATGAGTCAACATTAATTTTATAAAATATTTTATGTAGAAATATTGTTAAAGTGTATAATAGACTATCGATAGCAGAAATGATAATTTTTAGAAACGATCCCGGTTTATAGCTCTTTGGAAGCTCGTAAGCGTCAGATAATATCCCGTCACCGTTGTACAATTTATTGTAAATCTGTTGCGAAATGAACTCTTTTTTTCTTTTATCTGGTGAATAACTCTTTCAGTTTTCTAGAAAGAATGTTAGTAGGATCTTTTTTAACTATCTCATATGTATTTTCATCACTTAGTAATGTAAGCATTTTTTGTCTATAGTCTTCTTTTTTCATTATCACTGTCACACTACACATTATCCTTATTGGTTCTAGTAATCATAATATCATGGTTGTTCCTCAAAAAATGATTTTGTTACTTTCTACATATCTGCAAGCTTATCCTTCAAAGAATCAATCCGATTAAGATTCGATTAAAAAGATTATTAATAATTGGTATGATTCGGTTCCTAACATCTAATCGTTTGCTCATGTAATTTATTAAGACTATTTTCGATGTTTTTTATAAATTCTAAAATAAACTTTTTATAATTAGAAGGAGACATTGAAAAGTTTTCTCCTAATTGTAAGAGACTGTACGTTGTTCGGAATCAGAGTCGAAGTCAAGTGAATTGTCAACCATTGCCAATAAGGAGATTGAGTTTCTCGTCACGAAGAAGTAAGAATTTTACAACATACGTTCAGACATACTGAACGTGGCCCGGAAGGAGGCCGAAACGTTTATGCGTAACCAATTATACTATAGTTTTTTGATAATAAATGATTTTTTTTTTCGCACTAACATCCGCGCAAAAAACTTTCATCGACTCTTGTTTGTTTTTGTTTTTTGACATTCTCGAGAGTTTAGTTTATTTCTCAGCAAACGAAAATGAATTGAAATGGATTCAGATTTTCAGAAATATTGATTCACGAATGTTAAAATAAATGCTTTTCAATGCCTTTCAATCCTGAATGCATTTTTATTCATTTATAGGAATTGTATGGAGCATATCTCTATGTCTTTCAATCTAAAAATAATATTAATTTTTTCTGTGCATTGTGAATATTGTTCAATTCAAAATTTTGAATAGAAAATGCAGTTTTTCAATCCAATTGCATCCAGTTGAATCCAATTGAATCCAAAAAAAATATTCGCTATTTTTAAAATATGTATTCGGATAGAAAAAAATTTCAATCTATTTTAATCCATTCTCGTTTGTTGAGTTGAATAATATTGTAAAATTAAAATGTAAAAATTTACATAAATATATAAGTATAAAAGTATACTTGTATAAAACATAACATGCAAGATATAATTACTAAATGTAGGAATTATAATGTACAATATGTTTTATAATATTTATACAAAATGTGTACTATATATTGTACAATTCTACTGTGTATGATACTCTATTGCAGTGTAATAATATTATTTGAAAATATATTTTCAAATAATATTATTACACTGCAGTAGAGTATCATACACAGTAGAATTGTACAATATATAGTACACATTTTGTATAAATATTACAACATATTGCACATTATAATTCTTACATTTAGTAATTGTACTCAGTAGTATTATAAAGTTATAATATGTAACATATAATAAAGTATTTAAAAATATATAATAAACTACTTCATTTTAAAAATACATATGTTTTTATCTCTTGAATATTATCACATTTTTCAAATCAGTGAGCAATATTTCATTTTCGTATTTGTGTGTATGCTGTGTGGATGCATACGTGCATACGTGAGTGTGTGTAAATTAAACATATAATTTAAGCTAAAATATAATTCACTGTAATAATCTAGTTCAACAGATAATAATTGTTTGAAACAGTTTTTAAACTATCGCAACGAAAGTTTTTTCAATAACCATATTTTGTAACTGAATTATATAATTATATAATATACAGAAAAAATTTATACAACATTGATATAACAATATTACATTGCAGTAATATTTCATACTGTAAAAATTGTAATATTACAAAATTATATGCATGATATGTAACAGTTTTTTATACGAGGACAAATCAATAAGTTTTTAGAAAAACATAGTAAAACACATTTTTTTTATCGATTCATTTTTATTTCTCAATATAGTCTCCTTTCAGCTCGATACACTTGATTCAATGATTCTTCAACTTTTTCAAGCTGTTCGAATAATATGATTTGTCCAACCCTTTAAAATAAGCCTCTGTTTCGGCGATGAGCTCTCTGGGGATGAATCTCTTTTCATTTCTTTAAATTTGAAAACAGGAAATAGTTGCAGGGAGCTAAATCTGACGAATATGCTGGATGAGAAAGCAATTCGTAGCGGAATTCGTTGAATTTGGCCATCGGTGCCGGATACGTGTGAACCCGTGCATTGTTTGGATAGAAGAGCACTTTCTTCTTCGCCAAATGGGGATTTTTCTTTAAAACGTTGTTGAAACGGTCCAAGGCTGCGTAGTAATCGCCATTGATCGTTTGTTTCGACGGAAGGTAATCGATATGAATTATACCGTGTGCATCCCAAAAAACTGTGGCCATCACCTTTCCAGTCGACTTCATGGTTTTCACCTTTTTCGGAGCTGGTTCACTCGGTAAAGTCCATTGTTTTGATTGTTCCTTCGTCTCGGATATGAAGTAATGGATCCATGTTTCGTCCACAGTAAACGTCCATGAATCGACGCAGAAATTCATCTAGATTACGTTGAAATATCTCCAAATATTGTTTTGAAATCGTCACACGGTCGTGCTTATGATCCACAGTGAGCAAACGCGGCACCCATCTTGCCGATAGCTTTTTCATACCTAATTGTTCGTGCAAAATTGAAATCACTGTGTCATGTGATATGCCTGTGGCCTCAACAAGCTCGCGCACTTTCACTCATCGATCAGTCAAAACAATATCGTGGACTTTATCGATGATTTCTGGCGTAGCAGCCTCAATTAGACGTCACGAATGAGGTGCATCACATGTGGATATACGACTGGATACTTTTAAATTCATTCACCCAATTGTATATAGTCGCAAACGCTGGTGCAGATGTGAACATTATCCAACTCGGCTTTAATTTCTTTCGGCGTTAAACTTTTCATATGTAGATATTTGATCATTGCACGAAACTCGTTTTTTTCCATTTTGGAAAAAAATATAAAATTTTGTTCACTTTAATCATCTACAGAAATGAAACGCGATGAATTCCGCTCAAAATTTGAGTAATCGGCTGAAAGATGCTATTTATCAAAAAGTAATGACATGCCACTGAGAGTCTGACAAATTTTCTAAGAACTTATTGACTTGCCCTCGTACATTATTTATGATATTGCTGTTTATTATTTATGAAATTAATTAAATATTTCCTTTATAATATACTAATCCGATGGATTGTGGCAATTCGAAGATTATTAGAATTTACGTGATAAAAGTGTGTGGAAAATTGATATTAGAGTCGCAAATTAAATATAAGCATAACTAACCATATAAAACGGTAAATTGTCTTGCGACTGACAACTAGATACTTTGCTTCCCGCGTTCAAACTTCAAATATGAGCATTTTAAATTACAATAGAATTTGTAATAGATAAAATAAAATGAGAGATGGGATTTTAGTTCGATGCTCTTCAGGATCGTACAGACTTGCATGCGGGACTAGAACAAGATACTGCTGTGGAGCAGGCCAAGGAGGCCAATGAACTGCACGAATTGTTCAACCCGGTTGGTTTTTTAACGACTAATCACAGTAGTATTATTTATTATCTCTCTAAATGAATTGACATGATGTATGTTTTTTAAATTACATTCTGCTAACAAGCGAGCTACTAATATTCGTCGAAATGTTTAATATCTCGCATACTTACTTATTATTCTAAATGAATTGTGAAGTACGTTTTTTTAAATCACATTCTGCCAATAAACGAGCCACTAATAATTCATCGGAACATTTAATGATGTTCTGCGTACAAAAGTATCTCTTAGGGTTGGTGAAAGTTTGATAATCAGCAAAGAAAGCAGCTTTGCAACTGTTGTAAAATTTTTCAATATGATTGATTTATACGTTTAGATCTATAACCAAAAGCAAGAACCAATCGTATTGAAGAATTTTGCAACAGTTGCAAAACTGCTTTCTCTATTGAACGCAGCCAATATTTGAATAAAGTTTGAAAATACAGATATGCATGATTTATGTTTTACAAAAGCCTATTTTATGTGAATGTTACGTTTACAAATGCGAATTCCTTAAAAGCTTAAACTAATTTTGAAACTTACAAAATTTACTTTTTTTCTCAATAAATGTTAAATCTTTCTCTCTTTCTTTAAAATAAAATTATTTTACAATCGTACTTTTGCATGTAGCAACATTTATTAAACGCTTATCTTTTAAATTGAAGGAAAATTCACTTTGTTTCTTATCTTCGTATTTTTGTAAAGAAAAACTTATACATATATAGAGTATATATTATTAATAATATATACAATATATGTATATATTATTTTTATTTTATTTTATTTAGAACAATGAGTACATTCAATCAGTGGCACGATGTCTACAAATGATGCTTCGTATAGACGAATATCGCTTTGCATTCGTGTCTGTCGATGGAATTTCGACTCTTCTCAGCGTTCTGTCTGGCAGAGTAAATTTCCAAGTACAATATCAGCTTATTTTTTGTTTATGGGTACTTACTTTCAATCCTCTCTTGGCAGAAAAGATGAATAAGTGAGTAGCTATATCCTTTGTTTCCAGTTTTACTGAAGATACTCTAATAGATCATATTCAATTATTACAATGTTGTCTTACATGATATATTGCAGATTCAATGTCATACCCATTCTTGCTGATATACTCAGCGACTCAGTCAAAGAAAAAGTAACACGTATTATACTTGCAGTGTTTAGAGTAAGTTTGAAATAAAGTTGTGTTATAGAGTAAAAAATAGCTAATTTTAATTATCTCATAGTTGGTATTTTTTTTTTATATTAACAGAATTTGATTGAGAAAGTAGAAGATGGACAAGTAGCTAAGGAACATTGCATCGCTATGGTACAATGCAAGGTGTTAAAACAACTTTCGATATTATGTCAACGAAAGTTTGATGACGAGGACATCACTGATGATATCGAGTTCCTCAATGACAAACTGCAAGCATCTGTGCAGGATCTAAGTTCATTCGATGAATATTCGACGGAAGTGAAATCTGGTCGTCTAGAATGGTCTCCTGTTCACAAATCGGGCAAATTCTGGCGTGAGAACGCTAGTCGTCTTAACGAAAAGAATTACGAACTCTTGCGTATTCTGGTTCATCTATTAGAAACTAGTAAAGACCCACTTGTCCTCAGCGTGGCTAGTTTCGACATCGGCGAATATGTGCGCCATTATCCACGTGGCAAGCAGTATGTTAACTTATAGAAATATCGTATTAAATTCTATCTACAATTGTAATTTGTTAAAATATTGTTTCGTTTATTTTAGCATAATTGAACAACTTGGTGGAAAACAGCGCGTAATGCAACTTCTTGGACACGAAGATCCTAATGTTAGATACGAGGCTCTTCTTGCAGTACAAAAACTTATGGTACATAATTGGTAAGTTACAGAATTTAAAAAATTTTACTCATCTTTTATTATTTGATGTATATATCTAAAACAATTGTTTCAATATTGATAATATATCGGAACATGATCTAGATATTTTTTAATTTAATTTAATAATTTTGTAAATATTTCTCAAATTTGTGTTTATTATCTAGGGAGTATCTTGGAAAACAATTAGAGAAAGAACAGACAGGTGCATCTGGAGCATCTACTAATAAACCTGGAGTACAAGTGTCAGCGAAAGCTTGAATATTCGTGCAACTTGCACAAATTTTCTGATTTCGAGAAAGTTTCGAGAGTATTATATAGTTCGCATGATATAATTATCATCCGCTTATTGTAAATTACATAAAATTCAAAATACATATATTCTCTTCCATTCTATATTATTGTAAAAAAAAAAGAGAAGATATATAGCTAAGTCCATCTCTCCTTTGTGCAAGTTAAGGCTCCTGAATAGTCATCAGAACATATTGAATCATGACGTCAGAAGCGAGAAATGACAGATTAATTTTTATTACGTGCCATTTATAAATAAAGACAATTTAGATAATACAAAATGAGATTGCTTTAAAACATTTGTAAAAATAGACGAAAACTATGCTTATCTCTCCCTGACAGTCAATAAATAATCGTAAAAAAATGATAAAAGGCACATTACTTTTATTCAATGCGCATGCGTAGTTTATTTTTACTTACACGTGCCTTTTATCACTTTTTACTGTCAAGAGGGATAGTTTTCGTTCATGTTTACAAATTTAAAGCAATCTCATCATTTTTATCCAAATTGTCTTTATTTATAAATGGCATGTAATAAAAATTAACGTGTCATTTCTCGCTTCTGACGTTATGATTCAATATGTGGTGATTACTCAGGAGTCTTAATTTTTGTAAGAAACTATTGATCAAATATGAAATAAATATAAAACGTTGGTGTAATAAACTTCATCGTGTAATATCTTAGTCTTATGAATAGAATTTGTTCTCTGGAATTTTAGAAAAAGAAAAAAATAAAATTTTATTCTGTTGAGAAAAACTGTATACGCGATATACATTTCATACAGGCATGTTCTCATGGTACATTACACCCGCCTAAATTTCAATTTAATGTTTATATTGCAGGACGCTAGTTGTATTAAAAGAAATTTAAAGATATATGGTATCTCGATTTCGTCTACGGTATCTTCTTCACCACATAAACGACATCTTTTATCATCATCATCATTTCTATTTATCACTGTTAATTCTGGTCCAAGTAAAGAGCCGCACTTATGACATGCTAAAGTCTGCAAATAAATAATATTTATCAAAATATTGAAATAATATTGTATTAATCAAAATGTAAAATAAATATTTTAATCAGATATTTGTGATTAAATAATCAGATCTGATATATGATTAAATCATGTATACATAAAACTTAATGAGTATATAATAGCATATTTAAAAAAAAGAATATAAAAAATTATATCTTGTTACTTACTGTTATTTTATCAGAGCAATGAAAGAGACGATCTTGAAGAAGATATGAGCAACCATGAGAAATCAGAGCGTCTCGTTCCATCTCTCCAAATCGAATACCGCCACCGCGCCGACGACCTTTAATAGGTTGCCTCGTTAGCATATCAATCGGTCCGGTACTTCTGACCTAAAAATGAGATGTGTTTAGCCCATTTGTTATAACTTAAAAAAGTCTTAAACTGTTATAATTTAAAAAAACAAAGTTGCCCACTATCGAAATATGTATATTAAAAATAGATATAAAAACCGAATAAAACAAAAAATAAATGGGAATTGCAATCAAAGTGTAAATACACAAAAAGAAATATATTGGGTCATCTAAAAAGTATCCGCGGTTTTTTGTCACTAGATGTGTGTTGATGGTCATATATCTAGTGACAAAAAACCGCGAATACTTTTTAGATGACCCAATAAATATAAAATAAAAAAAGAATGTAAAAAATCCTTTAAATAAGAAGTACAAACTACGATCAAAATTGAATATTGAAATATTAATTCTATATGTAATTTATATTAAATATATTTACTTCAGATATATATAACTGCACGCAGATTATACTTTCGAAAATAATAATTATGTCCAATATCTAAGTTTAAGCGTTTCTTAATTAATTTATTCATATGTCAGTCTTGTTTCCAATGTATTACGAAAAATTCTGTTCTCATTAAATGTCAATATAAATTAACTACCTGCCACTTGTCAGAGACCATGTGTCGCAATCTTTGGTAATGCACAATGCCAAAGAAGATACTGGCATTCATCTCACATCCATAAATGCCCGAATACATTCTTTCAGTTCCATAATAATTATAACCACCAAGTTCTAATAATTTCCCAAAGTAGTCCACAGCTGTACTCTCTTCATCAAACCTAAAAGGCGTGGCATCGTGTACCAATCCATGTACAGCCGCCGATTTTCCAGCCATCACTTCGATCATCATAGCTATGAAAAACAATTATCGCTTTATTGCAAAGCCGTTAACATCTAAATTACATTTTCTTAGTAATTTCTTATTAAAAAATTAATATTTAATATTGCCTATCCAAATACTTACATTAAAGACAGATCTAATTGAAAACCATCAATTCGTTATTGTCATATGTTATATTATATTATTCTATTAGAAGTGTAATTTAGTTTTAAGAGTTTTGCAAGAAATGGCACTAATGTTAGTGTTGTTGAAAATATCCCAACCCCAGCTATTGTTTCTTAAAACTTTAGGGCCATGGCATACAAAAAAAATTTAATCAGTAAAACATATGGCGAGGTTGAACACGGACTTAATGGAATCGGAGGCTAGTATCAAGGCATAGGTCTCTTTTCTTGGAGATGTGTCGATGGATGACGGCGTGAGGAGGATAGATATCACCTTGAAAAAGGTCTCGGACTTTTCCATGCCGCGTCGAACTTCTACCAGTAGACCACCAGTCTACGGTGGAATGAAGAGATAGTCGAACTGCGGGCTAAATGTGTCGCCTGTCGTAGGCGACTTACACAGGCGTGAAGGCGGGAGGGGTTCGGGACCTCTGAAATGAGTTAAGGAAGGCGAGGAAGAAGATGATAGGCGCGATTCGTAGATCGAAGATCGACCTATGGAGGGGATCGACACACTGGATGGAGACCCTTGGGATATACAGAGTGGTCATGGGAAAACTACGCGCCGGCTCTACAGGAGGCGCTCCCCCCTGAAATAGTACAGGAAATTGTGGGCATGCTGTTCCCGCGAGGGAACACGGTGATTGTACAATGGAACCCTCGTCTTGAATGAGACGAATCGTGGACAATGACGGAGAATGAGGACACAGCGACATATAAAAGGATTATGATTAGTAAGGCGCCTAACCCAGGCAGTATCGCGGGCCGCGTAGTGGGTAAAGTGTCACGGCCAAGTGTCTGTCCTCATGGTGAGCACACTGCTTCATGGCGTGTATCAAGGAGGAATGCTTTCCAAGAAGCTGGAAAACAGCAGAACTGGACCTGCTTTAAAAACCTGGAAAATCTGATTTGCTCCTCTGTTTCTGCAGGCCCATCTGTTTACTTAAGGGGAGAAACTCTATGAAAGAATTTTATAAACGATAAACTACACAAATGCCTGGACGCTATCGGAGGTATTTCCGATCTACAATATGAATTTAGACCTCATCGATCGATAGTGGATGCTATACGGAAATTGCGAGAATTGGTGGACGTCATGCGGGACAAGGGCATCCTTGGACATAGCCAATACCTTCAATTCGTTCCCGTGAGCAGTAATCCGCGAAGCCTTGGCGGCTAAAGGTGTACCTCCGATGCGTCCTGGAAAACTACTTGTTGGAAAGAGATTTAGTGTACATAGATAGGTATTGTTACGTTCGGCAAGACTCCAGGATTTCCTCGTTTCGCGAACGTTCGACAAGGTGATCGTTGGGACAAGGCGCGAACAAAAAACGTGAACGTTAATGGTCACCAATCGGCGTGCGTGGCAATATTTAAAAAATGTGTCGTTGAAAATTTTCCCAACGATTTTGGAAAGATGGGCAAAAACATAGATACCCAGTATCGCCTGATCCACGATAATAGATACGATGATTTATGACAACAAACCATGTTGAGAGTGTTCGATTTAAAAACGTTCAATTTCAATAAATAATATCTAAATACGGATCAGCGATTCTGAATAAATAAAAAATCACATTTCCAAACGCATAACAACATGTTGAAGAGTGTTTTCTCGTCAACAACAGGAAGCGATAAAATAAATATTATATATTAGGTGTACAACTTTGCTTCCGCCGTTTTTTTTTCCTAAATTCAAGACTTTATTATAAAAAACTAGTTATACATTTATGATTCAAAGTCCATCGCTGGCCACTACTTTCTCCCATCTTTCGGGCAGCATACGAATCCCGCGTCAAAAAAACTGGTCATCTTTTGATGCGATCCACGATTCAATTTTTTACTTCTTCATAAGACCGGAAGTGCTGATCAGCCAGGCCGTGTGCCATTGATCGAAATAAGTGATAGAAGGAGCAACGTCTCGAGAATACGGCGGGTGGAGTAGGACCCATTTCAACGTTTCCAAGTATGTCTTGATCACTTTCGCAACATGGAGTCGAACATTGTCATGCTGCAAAATCACTTTATCGTGTCTCTCGTTATATTGCGGCCGTTTGTCTTTTCGCTCGGCTCAAATGCATCAATTGCATTCGATCGCCTGTGATTGTTTCAGTCAGTTTTAATAACTCATAATACACTACGCCGAGCTGGTCCCACCAAATACAGAGCATGACCTTGGAGCCGTGAATATTCGGTTTGGCCATCGACATGGAAGCATGGCTGGGAACTCCCCATGTTTTTCTGTGCTTGGGGTTATCGTAATGAATCCATTTTTCATCCCCAGTCAATGCGATGCAGAAATCCCTTCCGTCTTTGCCTTTCAAGCAGCTGTTCACAAGCAAACAAACGCCGTTCAACATCTCTCGGCTTCAATTCATACGGCACCCAATTTCCTTGCTTCTGAATCATTCCCATGACTTTGAGGCGTTTTGAAATGGCTT
Organism: Acromyrmex echinatior; assembly: GCF_000204515.1. The sequence continues at coordinate 12,314 of NW_011626976.1, forward strand.
GTTGAATCACTCCCAATGATCGTGCCAATTCTTCTTGATTTTGACACTTGAGTTTTGATCAAGTAATGCCTCCAATTCATCTTCGAAAACCTTCTCTCTTCCACCGCTATGCCGGTCTTCGACGTCAAAATCATTGTTCTTGAAGCGTTGAAACCACTCACGACACGTTCTTTCACTAATAGCGCCTCATCATAAGTATATTTGATGAGCATTCGATGAGTCTCAGCCGCAGATTTCTTCATATTGAAATAGAAAATTAAAACCTCCAGCAAATGGCGAGAATTTGACTCGTAAACTGACATTTTCAATCGAGAATAACTTTATGATGCAGACACAAATTGACTAATGTTTCTATGGGGATATGTTGACAGATGCCCAAGTTTATTGTATGACGTCTATGATCTATTTATTTCGACCACCACTTACCGCTAAAGCCATCTATAGGAGAACGGAAGCAAAGTTGTACCTAATAGCATGACAGGAGCAGGTTTTAATTTTTTGCTGACGATCATAAAATTTGGAGCAAATACTGTCTAGACAAGAAAACACACGTTCAAGTATCTAACAAAAGAGAAACTGGAGAAAAAAAGGAGGAAATGTGAGTTTTCGAACAAATGATAACCAAGTCGTTCGGAAAGGATGATGAATGAAATACTCCCTCTCTTCAAAAAAAGAAGCTTAAACTAAACCCGCCAATGAGTGACCGTAGATCTAAAACCAAGAGAAGATGATGACGTATCATCAATAAGTTCTCAAGAGATTGAAACTTGTAGTACGGGCAGAGCAAATTTTGGAAATAATTCGCCAGTAGGAACACGAGATACCAATTTCTTATCAAAATAGAAAAATCCCTCTAACCCGAATCCTCAATTTTCTAAATTACACGTCCCATCAAAGAATCACCTTTCGAAACTCTCAATATAAACCGTGACACCGCGAGACTCGCTCTCATTATTTTTCTGCTCTTATTCCGTGTCCGGTTCTACTTCTCAGTCAGTCATTTTCGCAGTCTATCGATCATTACTTTCACAGTCTATATTCGCTCAGTCAATCAAGTAACATACACATAAACATACAGTTCAGTGCATTTTCAAAGACCCAACACCTCGCTGATTGACAAGATCGGGACTATCATCGAGCCACTTTAGAAAACAAAAGATACCACCAAATAATTGAAACAAGGCCTACCGAAATAGTAAATCCTTTTTTTTCCTTTTTATCCGCAAACCTTTAGTAACGTAATTGCCAACGTAGTGCCACGATCAAGGAATAACCACCCATTCAGAGGTTGATTCCGGAGTCGGCCTTACATAGAAGCGTGTAGATTGTTGAACGAGGCATACGCGGAATTTCAACGACATGCGAATTCAGAAAATTCGACAAACCTTGTTTAGAACGTCCATTCATCAACACCATCACCGGCGCCGCCGGCACCAGCGGGTTCACCGCAGCCTCCAATTCGGCCGTTGCGTATAGTAGCGGCTTCCCGATCACCTTTCTGTTCACTCTCTCCACCTTCCCGCATACTTTCTTCCATTCCGGAACTTGCTTCCCCCGCGCTGTCCGACGCTTTAACTTTACGAATTTTCTCTGACCCCTTCGCTAACACCCGATTTATCCGTCGTCTCAATCCCGTTTTCCCCCAGAGGAACTTCTTCTCCGACGAAATCCACGGACAGCGTAGAGTTCCTAGAAGAAATTACTCCTCCACCGAGATCCCATTTCCGCATTCAAGAGAGTGACTTATTTGAGTTACTTGTTAGACAATTCCCGCGGATTATCGAACCTATTTTCGAGGAGACTTTTATGATCGGGTTCCATTATTTCGATCCACAAGAAATCTGGCGTGAAATTACCAGCCAACCTCCTCATTTCCCGTATTCCGGGGTTCATTCCGAATTCTGTATTTAGAAAGGGCATCCCCAAAGTAAGTTTGGAAACTTACTCTACTTTAGGAAAATGAAATGAAAGGTTGAACAATTATACCATTTTTTTTTTAACTTCATCCTTAAGTTATTTTTCAACGTAATTAACATTTAAACACTTTTCGTAACGTGACACTAGTTTTTGAATACCAGTGTTATAAAAAAACGTGTCCATGGATCGGAGCCATGATTTCACTTCAGCCTTCGTCGTCGCTGTCAAAACTTTTGCCACCCAAATGTTTTTTTAAGCGCAGGTGAAAATCATGGTGTTAAATCTGGAGAGTATAGTAGATGATCAAAAATTTCTCAACGAAATTATCGTAACAAATCCTTTATCTTGCTGAATGAGGACGTGCATTGTTATGAAACAAAAAAACTTTCCGATAACAAGTTTGGTCTCTTTCGTTTAATGGCTTTCAGTTTTATTAAAGTGTCACAGTATCGTTCAGCAGTAATTGTTCATCCTGTTTCGAAAAAATCGATCAAAATAACACCAGTACTATCCCAGAAAATCATTGTCATGACTTTTCCGACAGAGACGACTTTATATTTTTTTTTGAACGCTTTCCTCAGAAATTTTCCATATCATGCTTTGTTTTTGGAATATGATGATGGACCTAAATTTCATCTCCTGTGACTATTCGAAAAATTAAATCATTTCCTTGTTCATGATAAAGTTTCAAAATATTGAGTGTAACATCAGCTCGTGTCTTTTTGTGATCATCAGAAAGCAATCTTAGGATCCATCTTGCGCATACCTGTAAGAGTATTGATAGAAGAGCGAAATAAGGAATAGAGGAGCAGAATAGAACGGTGTAGTAGCCAAATGTGAAGGATTCCTAGTTCGAATTCCGATTGGCTCTTATCTTACGATAATGCAATTCATTACGCATTATGCGTCCAATTGATGAGCGACTAACATTCTTGTTTAAATTGTGTTGAATATCATCTATTATAAGTCGACGGTTGTTTTGAACAATGCTGCGATAATGTCAATATTTGTTGACGTGCGCGGCCTATCGCTTCGAGACTCATCATAAATTGTCGTTCGACTGTTAATAAACCCTGATCGCCATCGGCAAACTATTTACATACTCATGTATTGTTCTCCATATACAGAAATTAGTTGACGATAAATATTTATTGCACCTTTTATCTGACCTTTTGCGGTCAGAAACCGAATTACCGCACGTAATTCGCAGTTGGAAGTCTTATATTGGCGCTTCCATGATTCAAATTTACTCAGCTACCAATGGCTGCTGTGAAGGCAACTCTGACTGCAAAAATGTTGCTGAGATATTCCAAAGAAAAAATCCTACAATACACAAGCTATTCGTATAACTGGTTTGTTTTATTTACGATAGGGAAATTTACTTTTGGAATGCCCCTCGTAGTTCCGATGGAATTCTTCTTCAATCTTTTTCCCCCTTCCTTCGCTACTATACGCGAAATAGATTAAAAACAAAGTCAATCAGCACTGCTCGCCCTGAATTTCACTCTCTGGCGATTTATTATATGTAAAATAGTTAATAATAATAATGTCGTCAAATAAATTGTAAATTTGTCTTTTTTTATTGTGTGTAAGTTAGTTTGTAACAATAATTTTAGTTTGTAATAATAATTCTGTTATGTGTAACCTTTTCTTTCATTTTTTGTAATTGTATTGTAATTCTATTGAATCTTGTAATGCGTTAAATTTAGATTAATAATGTTTAGTAATAATAAATGATGTTATCAAATTTTTATCTCTCTCTCATTCTCTAAATTTTAAAATCCTGAGACCTTGTAATCGTTAGCTTTGCCTTTTCAAAGATCGCATGTGGTCCAATTCCAAGTTAAAAGGATTAGATTCCTTGACTTGACATTTGACGATCTCGCTCGTAGGAAACAGGTGTTATAGCGGTCTTGCAGGATATTGACCTATATTCCGAGGTGAGCACAAAGAGATGCGTTCGACTAGCGATACTCAGCTCTGTGCGGATACCCGCGAGACAAGAGTCTGACCGTCCTTCCAAGTACTCTTGCCATTTCCGCTCTTTTTCACTCCAATAGGATCATAAATTAAAATTTTCCAAGAGTTTGGATGTAATAGTATAATTGCTTTACATAGAGATGACTTGCGGAGTTCCTTAAGAGTCGGTCCTTGGACCGACTTTGTGAAACATCGGATACGATTCCATCTTAAGACACGCTTTATAGATCAGGTGCTCGGTACTCTGTTACATATAGTGATGAGCCTCTTATAAGAGGCCTCTGGTTTGGGCAGAGCTTGGGATGGCCTCTGTTATCGGGTCCATCGAGTTGAGCCTAAGTCTCTGTCGAGAAGACAGAAGTAGCGGCGTTCATGGCGGGCAGGGTACCAGAAGCACCTCTGTTGGGACGATGGTAGAGTCCATCGTGAAATATCTGAGACTTGTCCTGAACTCTCAGTGGACCTTCCGAGACCACTTTCGTCTTCTCCTGCCAAAGGTTAGATCGATGACCGCGGCATTGGGCAGGTTGACTGCTAACATTGGCGGACCCGACGAATATCGTCGTTGGGTGTATGTCACCGTCGTGTTGTCGATCGTCTTTTATGGGGCCTCTGTTGGGCACAGATAGCTATGAATGATCGGGTCGTTTGCAAGAATGTGGCGTGGCTGCAGCAACTCACGCTTAGAGTTATAAGAGGATACAAAAAGAGAATACATCTCGCACGAGACAGCAGCGCTTACTCACGAGAATGATTCTTTTTAGGTTACTCGCGAACCGCTATCTACGTAGGCAAGAAATCCTGCGGCGGAACGGGATAATAGCGTCGAGAATCCTGACTGTCATTTGCGATTTATGGCGCGATTGAAGGCAGCAGCTGCAGGGCTCCCCCTTGACGCGCCCGGGTTTGTTACAAGAGATACTCTGGTGGGCAGACTGGAATGGGGAGAGCACATGGTGCTTATTACAGTATATACAATAGCGCAACTCTCCTGATTTTATGTTGTCCAAAATGAAGCATGCGCGAAATAAGTGAATTGCCCAGTCATGCCAACATCTAAACTTCTATCTCACTTCTTTCTTTTTCCGTTCTCTTTTTCAGGGTCATTTAAATGTTCGCGTAGTTGAAATACGGATCAGAGAAAGAGATAGAAGAAAAGAAAATCATGATTAGTTTAGTTTAATTAGTTTAGTATAATTAGTTTAATTTAATTTATTGCGAAGCTTTATGAGAAAGACTATATGTTAACAGAGTAATAGATATAAAATATGATACAATAAACTATAGTAGACATAACATAAAATAAAATACAATACAATAGTCATTAGTAGCTTGCAAATGGTTAGGCATCAGCAAAATTGCTGTTACAAAGCCCACCAGCAGCAAAATCGGAAATAAGACAACAATACAATGAGAGGTGAACCATTAACTGAAATCATACACACACACTTGCACGCATGCACGTACGCACGCACGCACGCACGCACGCACGCATGCACGCACCTGCAAATACACTAATTTCGTTAGTCTTACTTAAATACTGAGTGATATGTAAAATTACTGGATTGCTTTCGTTTTAGCTAGAAATCTGCGTTCTATGTGATGCAATTCTAATAATTTACTAAAACGCAAGCAATCTAATAGGAAAACAAGCATCGTATGCTGCAGTCGTTAAATATTTTTACAGCATAATATTTGTATCATACAATATTTATATAATTTTATATTTTCTTATTTTTGTATTTTTTTTTATTTTGCAATGCATTATAAATCTATTTCTTTTATTTTTATTACATTTAGATTATATATATACTTTGATGTACAAACGACCTAGAAAGAGACCGAGAGAGAGAGAGAGAGAGAGAGAGAGAGAGAGCGGAAAAATAAAGAGGAACTGAGAAAGAAATTCAAATGGCGTTACTAGGGAACTTACTTATTTCGCGCGTGCGCACTCCATTTTGGGAAACATTATCATCAAAGGTACCGACAGAGAATTGCACTATTGTATATACTATGGCCTTACCTTCCACACGACTCAAATCTTGACGGGACATGATTGTTTTGAAACCTATCTCTATGAGATAAATAGGACGCCGATTTGCTTGTAGGGCGGCGGTGGACCGGGAAGGCACACTCTTCTCTATTGTCCTACCTGGACGGCGGAACGGGGTGTGCTCTTCCATAAACTAGGGCTAGATATAGATTTGGAGAGAATATATCTGGTGATGATGGAGGCCATTATGGGCTCTCTCTTAAAATGGACAGTCTTCGCAACGTATTGCGAGACCGTCATAACGAGGAAAGAAGAGACGGAGCGGGCGCATCAAAATGAGGCTCGAAGATGGACACTGCCTGCTCCGGCTGATTTAAGCGGATGTGTATATATTATATATAATTTTTGTAAATACAGCCGAACCTCCGTAAAGTTAACCTCCGTAAAAGTCATGACTTAATCTCCCATATAGTAATCGAGCATACGCTAGCGCATTTGTTTACTTTTACGGAGATCGATCGGTCCTGAGAAATTGCTTCTAAAGAGATTCGACTGTAATTGTATTTGTACCTTAATTAATTAACGTTTATAAATATTATATAGTTCAGTTATAATGCAATAACCCGTAAGCGGTGGGAGCATGACTCTAAAGGTACGAAGGGAGCGTCTTGATATAATACCGATTCTAGAGCGTTCTCAGGGGCGCATGTGTCAGGGGCGCAGTGCTTTCAGAGAGAGTTTTTAGTAGGTAGATGGCCGAGTTAATCCTGCGCCTTGTGCGCGAATAATAACTCGGTTGAGTCCTGCATACTGACGAGCCGTCGGATGCCTTCCCCTCTCCAAGTATAAGTTTTCTCCTTGGGGACCGGTTAGAATTGCTTGGGAATCTTCCCGGAGAGGGACTTTGAAGATTTTCTCTTCCTTCGCAAAACAAAAAAAAAGCAGTAAAACGTAAGCGATAAGCGAATTGATCACAGTTCGTAAGAACCATAAAATAAGCAGTAGCCAATCCAACATGTTTCCTTACTGTTTACGTCTTAAAGTATATCCCCACAATTTGCATAGCCGCATAAACGTATGCATAAAGAAAATTATCCAATCGCATTTCTCCTATAAAAATACACGTAAAATGTGATTGGATAATTTAATTTCTTTATGCATACGTTTATGCGGCTATGCAAGTTTGTGTAGAGCATAGCACAGACTCTTGCATAATGCACAATGCATAGTGCATAAAGGAATCAACCAATCGAAATTCTTTTCCATGAAATGGGAGGAGAGGAAAGATTCTGATCAGTTGATTGACAATATCCTTACTATCTTAAATTTTTGTGTGCCATGAACCTTACTATTACTATATTTAGTCATTTACTAACAATAGACACAGTAAACATCGTGTTTGTACCATTTAAAAAATGGAGTTTCCTAAAGAGCATTTTCGACATACGTTGCTTTTGTTTTTTAATCAGAAGAAAACGATGGTTGAAAATCATAGAATTCTGATAGAAACTTATGATAATGTTGCTCCATCAATCAAGACTTGTGAATATTGGTTCAGACAATTAAAAAATGGTGATTTTAATGTTAAAGGACAAAGATTGCTCGGGGGGGACAACCAAAAAACATTGATGCAGATTTGCAAGCATTATTGGATGAAAATTCAGCACAATCCATTTCAGAACTTGCCAGAAAATTAAATGTTGATCGTACAATACAATTAAACGTTTACATGGAAAAGATTCAAAGAAGGAAAATCGGTTCTACATCAATTATCGAAAAATACCATTGCGAACCGATTGAATATTTGCATTTCATTGATCGCCAAATAAAAAAAGAAAAGTTTTTCGGGTAAATATGTAAATAACGAAAGCCCCCCCCCCTTTCCCCAATGACTTTGACCTCGACATGTTGTCAAGATCATGATCCTGAATAACCCTGAGAAAATTTTAACTGTCAGACGTTACTTGTTAAAAAATTAAATAAACAAAAAAGTTTAAGAAATATCTCATTTCTGATATATAAAATCAAAATTCTCAGATTTAAAATAAATTTTCTATTTTAGAAATGATTTTCTGTGTAAAGTGAGGTTCCACCTTCTTCCTTGCTAAAGGGCACAACTTTCCACGCGATGCGAGTTCCATCCCACCTCCCCTTCTGCTAAGGGACGCACTTTCCGCGAAGCAAGGACTACCCCATCTATCCCCCTGCTTCAGAGGCGCATGACTCCTCGGCAAAAGTGACTTTTACCCCATCTACCCACACCTTTCTTCAAGGACGCATGATTTCCATGCAAAGCGACTTTCACCCATTTGTAAGGCACATGACTTTCCATGCGACTTTCGTATTAGGTGTTGGAATTAATTCGTAGCGTTTTTTAATGAAAGAATGTTATTTATTTCACATGAGCATTAAAAAATACATTAATGAAAGTACTTCCCATCACTTGTAAAACGCTACGAATTAATTCCAACACCTAATACATGTTTCATTTTAATGAAGAGTCGCCATAAAATCATAAATTTTCTGCTTTAAGGCTCCTGACTACTCAGCCAAGAACTGTCTCGCGAAACCAGTAGCCATACTTTCAAGCTCGAATCCATGTGTGCTCACCTTTGGCGCGTCGAGAGTGAACGAGACAGCCAGTTCCTTCTCACATTAGTCGCTTGTTTCAAGCGACCGAAAATGCTTTCTCGGCTGCTCAGCGGCCTCCAGCATATCAATAAGCGGCGACGGATATTCTAAATAACATATAAGTTTTAGTAATAAATTATAGTAATAGTATATCCCTCCCTTTTTTTTTTAATCCAAAATAGTATAAATCATGCTAAAACGCAACAGTTTACAAGATATTTAATTGTTTACGATTTTTCATGCGCGTTATGTATCTCCTTCATAAACTCAACTAGCAAGAATAATTTAGTAGAAGTAGAATTTTACCAGAAAAAAATTATAAACCAGCATTTCTCTTCACGAAAATCTTCGAAAGGTCATCAGAAAAGAAATGCGTATATTCGAGATTCGAGACTTGTGAAGAAAATATGCGAAAAAATCTATAGAATAGTTCCAAAAAGCACGTTTTTCGCTTATAAAACGAAAGATATTAATTGTATGAAAAAAAAATTCACATGAGAAATGTAAGTATTCGAAATACCTACAAAATGAAATGTGGAACATTAAAATTGATCTATTAATTAAGTAGAAAAAGAATTTAAAAAACACCAAAAAAGGCCATTTTTTTCACTCGCTCTCTATTCATTGTGATTTAAACGCAAAGCGTCTTTGAAATTCTCGTAAAATGTAGCCCTCATAATGACGAACAAATCTAGCCCTGAACGAATCTGAAATGTTCATTAGTTTTTACAAAAAGCCATTTGTTCACTAAAAACCTGTCGGAAAACTTAATTTCTTCATTTTTAGCAGTCGCACAGCAATTTACAGAAGTGATTTTTCTTCTTCAAGAGTTGCACTATCACGTACATTTAGTAACAAAACGATTTTTTGCACTTAAACTATTAGAAAGACTTTGAAAGGTGGGTATCTTTTTTTCGAATAAGAAATGGAAGATTTCTGTTAATATGCATCATATGAAATAGCCATGTGAAACATTCGACAGCTGACACTTTTCAATGAATTTAAAAAACAGATTACCCTCCGATTATTAGGAGTCGAGATAACAATTTTTTTTTAAATTACTGGCTCTAATTTTTAAGATTAAGAGTTCCATATGACACAATTTGTCAAGGAAGAATTGAATTTGCTGTTAAAAAATTCTCGAATTTTTTGTTTTACCGAAAAAGTTTATTTAAAACCATTGGAAAATTGAGGAACGCGAAAGTGACAGCGCGCCGAGCGGAGTGAAGAAGATCGGGCCGCTCGGCGACTCGCGCGTATCTAATTTCATGCATTAAAATTGGCTAAATTTACATTTCCTGAACAATAAATTGACGTAGAAATATGATTTTTTTTTATTGTGGGGTAGAGATATAAGCAACTAGCTTAACCAAATGTTTCGCAAAGTAAGAGTGACCATGAAATTTTTAGTTTTCCTGTTCTTAAATTTTTATTTTTTTGGTTTATTACACATTTGAATATGGAATGCATGTCTCATTAATAAAATTTAAGTCACATGATCTATGTTTCTTTATTTGTAATGTGTTACAAAGTATTTAATTGAACAATTATATGTACGGAATTATCAGTACAAAACTTTTTGTGAATTTAATTGCAAATATAACACGTGAACAAATAATAATAAATAATTTAACAAATGTTAGCGTAACTGTTGAAGATATAACACTAACTTTCGCAAATATAAAAGTAAATTAGTGTTATATAAAATAAATATTTTGCAACTATCTTTCTTCAACAGTTACGCTAACATTTAGCAAATTAGTTATTAATTATTTGTTTACGTATGTTACGTATGTCATATTTGCATCTAAATTAAATTAACAAAAACAATTTTGTACTGATAATTTCATTTAATTGTCCACTTTTCAGAATATTAAATAAAGAAACATAGCTCATGTGACTTAAATTTATTAATGAGACTTGCACTCCATATTCAAACGTGATTTTTTAGTAATAAACCGAAAAAATAAACATTCAAGAAAAGGAAAACTAAAAATTTCATGGTTACAATTACTTTGCGAATCATTTGGTTAAGCTATTTATGTATATCTCGTCGAGCTACCCCAGATTTAAAAAAAAATCATGTTTATACGTCAATTTATTGCTGAGAGAATGTAAATTTAGCAAATTTTAACGCATGAAATTAGATACGCTCGAATCGCCGAGCAACCCGATCTACCCCACTCGACTGCGCGCAGGCTTCCCTCGCTCCGCCCGGCGGGCTGCCTCCATCGCATTCCTCAATTTTCCAATGGTTTTCCATTGAAGATATTCCATTTTTTTATAGGAAAAAAAGATACCCACTTTTCAAAGTCATTTTATAATTAACTGCAAAAAATCGTTTTGTTACTAAATGTATGTGATAGTGCAATTCTTGAAGAAGAAAAATCATCCCTGTAAATTGCTGTACGATTGCTCAAAGAATTTTTCGCAAATAAGTTTTCCGCAGACAGATTTTTAGTGTACAAATGGCTTTTTGTAAAAACTAATAAACATTTCAGGCTCGTTCGGAACTAAATTTGTTACGAGAGTTACACTTTACGAAAATTTCGAAGCTTTATGTTTAAATCTCAATAAATAGAGAGTAAGTGAAAAAAAACTTTTTCCGATGATTTTTACTTTTTTTCTATTTAATTAATAGATCGATTTTAATGTTTCACGTCTCATTTAGAGGTATTTCGAATATCTCCATTTTTCATATGGAACTTTTTTCTATACAATCAATATTTTTCGTTTTATAAGCGAAAAAGGTGTTTTTTGCAACTATTCGATTTTTTTCGGATATTTTCTTCACAAGTCTCGAGTCTCAAACATACGCATTTCTTTTCTGATGGCCTTTCAAAGATTTTCGTGAAGAGAAATGCTGGTTTATAATTTTTTTCCAGTAAAATTCTACTTCTACTGAATTATTCTTATCAGTCGAGTTTATGAAGGAGATATGTAACGCGCATGAAAAATCGTAAACAATGAAATATCTCGTCAACAGTTGCGTTTTAACATGATTTATACTATTCTGGATTAATGGGAGGGGTACACTATTATTATAATTTATTAAAACTTATATGTTATTTAGAATGATCCTCGTCTCTTATCGATGCCGTGGACCTCCGAGCGGCCGAGATTGCCAACAAGACTTTTTTCGGTTACTTGAAACAAGCGACTAGTGTGAGAAAGAGTTCCCTGTCTCTTTTATTCTTAGCGTACCAACGGCTTGTGCTTGTATGTGTTACCACACTACGATAAATGATAGAACTTGTAGGTGTGGAAAAGTGACATTTTGATGACGGAACTTATGTTGCATGTCATTTCGTTATTATTTGCTTAATTGTGAACTTGTCTCGTATTTGTCAAAGTCGTAATTATCAATGAAAACTAAAGTTATCTTGAAATTTTATATGTAAAAGCGTATATTTTACTCGTTTCAACAGCTGTTTCAGACCGTGTGTTTCTGTCCGAATATAGGCTCACTTTACGTGCTTTAACGATCATTTACTGATTGTCAAGAGAGGAAAGGGCAGTTTTCATCGATTTTTACAAGTGTTTTAAAGCGATCTCGTCATTTCGTTTCATCCAAATTGTCTGTATTTAAAAATGGCATGCAACATAAATTAATTTCTGTCATTCCTCTCTTCTGACGTCACGATTCCAGCATGGCCGTCGCGACTAGTCAGGAACCTTAAGAACAAAAATGATATAAGAAAATGTTTTTTTAAAGCACAAAATTTTGGTTTTATATATCAGAAATGAGACATTACTTCTTAAACTTTTTTGTTTATACCTTTTTAGCCATCCGACGCTTAAAATTTTCTCAAGGTCATTCAGCGTCATGACCTTGACAATATATCAAGATCATTGGAGTGTGCTCCCCTAATCTACATATTTATTGTTTTTTGTATCGAATTGTTTCTAACGATGAAAAATGTATCTATTTTAATAATCCCAAACGAAAAAAACCATGATCCAGCCCTACCAGCAACATTCACCTTGAGACGCAATATTCATGATTCAAAGGTATTACTGTGTATTTGATGGAATCAAGATGTTGTGTACTATGAACTAGTGAATCACCAGATCGTAAAATTGTCAGATATCCGATATCTGAGAAGGCAATTTTTCGAATATTCGATATTTTCCGGATATCCGACTGGATTCCGAGGCAATGTGTTCCAAAAAAAGAATGAAAAAAAAAGGAGCAAAAGCATCTATATCAAGAGCAACTATATCATAGCGATGATAACTGTAAAGAAAAGAATTGTAATTTTACAGCAATATATAAGGTATTATAGCATTATGAGTATATTTAAGCATATTTATTTATAGAACATTTATATATAATAAAAAAATTAACAATTTAATGATATAAAATTTCAACCCGATATATTCTCGAATACGAATGAATCCGACTATCCGATAAAAATAGTGCTGGATAATACCGAACATCGGATATTTTTAGTACATTACATCCCTACTATGAATTATTAAATCCAAAAGAAACGATCACTGCTGATTACTATCAACAACAATTATACAAATTGAAGCAAGCATTAGATCAAAAACGATTTCCAATTGCGATTAAATGACGCAAAATGATCTTTTTTCAAGACAATGCTCGATCTCAAAATCATTATCAGTGAAACAAACGCTATTAGAGCTGGAATGGGAAGTTTTATCGCATCTCGCCAGACATTGCACTCTCCAGACATTGCAAGCCTAATTTTTACTTATTCCGATCGATGCAACATGCTCTAGAGACGCACTTTCATAATTTCGAAAATATGCGAAAATTTGTTGAAAATTGAATCAACTCCAAAGAAAAATCTTTTTATCATCGCGGAATCCATCTTTTGCCAGAAAGATAGAAAAGTTGTATAAAACGAAGAAAAATATTTTAATTAAGGTATTCGTTCATTATTTTGTTTAACCCTTTACGGCACAGTGTCCCACATATGTGACACCTTTTTAACCTTAGTTTTTTATGATTTTCATACAATTTCTCTAACATATTACTACACTAAAAGGAACATTATCAGTATTTAGAACATCAATTGTTATTAAAAAAAATCGTGGAAACATTTCTATTGTTAGCGAAATGTATTTTATAAATAAACAAACTGAAAAAATTCATTCTTTTTTAACAAGATATATAAATGTGATTGTAACTAATCAATAACTAACTAGCTGAAAATGAAGTCTGAAAGGTTTTTTTGGGTTGCTGATTACAAATCTGAAGTCAAAATTAAAAAATTCAAAATGGCGAATCCAAAATGGCGGTTTCAATGAAACTTGTTACTCGGAGGTTTTCGGGAACACTGATTACGAATCTGGCCTCAGATTTTCAAAATTAAAAATGGCAGATCCAATATGGCGGACTAAAGAGCAAAAAATTGCTTAATTTTACTGAAACTTGTTACTCGGGGATTTTCGCGATCCCTGATTACGAATCTGGCCTCAGATTTTCAAGATTCAAAATGACGGATCCAATATGGTGGACAAAATAGCGAAAAATTATTTGATTTCAATGTAACTTGTTACTCGGGGGTTTTCGGGATCGCTGATTATAAATCTAATCTCATATTTTTGAAATTCAAAATGACGAATCCAAGATGGTGGACAAAAAATTAAAAAATTAATTTTGGGCAGTAAAATGGGGTCAAGTAATTTAAATTTTAATTTTTTAATTTTGATTCAAATTCGCAATAAACGATTCAAAAAATCTATTTGACCTCATTTTACAGCCTCCTAATAATAAAATAAATTCTCTAGTTTACCTATTGTCATACGACTTGGGAAACCATGCGGATTGAATATAATATCGGGGACCATTCCAGTTTCCGTAAACGGTAAATCCTCGACAGGATATAGCCGCGAAAGGATTCCTTTTTGTCCCGCTCTTGACGCAAATTTATCTCCAACGGTGGGATTTCTCTGAAAATTTAATACATTTGAATTAAATACAAATTGTTTAAAATATAAGTGTTTAAAAATATATATTTTACGATGATATACATGCGCGCATGTATACATTTACGTATATATGTATTATAATTGTACCAACAGGAATACGGAATGTAATGCACACTCTTCGCGGATCTTGATTATTTAATGTACCGCATAGCTTTACATTATCGATGTAAGCGTTTTCTGTGCTTCTATATCTTCCAATTACATACTGAGCATTATCGGCATCGTAATAACTGTCAAATACATGAGATTTTTAGAAGATCATAACATGATAATATTGAAGCTACAAGAAGTACTTACGAATAATACGCATCTCCTTCTTTAATAATAATACGTGGTCTAGGTAAACCATCAATATCTATCGTTTTCTCAAGATCAGGTCTCTCTGGGTCACGGGCAAAATAACTCTTTTTATCATTCAAATCAACAAACTCGGACTTATAAATTGTTCCATGTCCGAAACCACGTTCGTATGCAGACTTATTGATGACCATTGCATCTTCCATATCATATCCCTACACAAATTATCAATGTAGAATTAAGAAACAACAAATTGTAGATAAAATTAGAGATTTTAAGTAAGAGATTGGATATCATTTTCACAATTTCTGATTGGTCCGTCCATATTTTTTAGGATCTGCAAGATAAACTAAAATAACTTAAGGAATGGAAGAGTTATTATTCCGTTACTTTTTATAATAACAATTTAGTTACAATAATGACGTTGCAATTTTTTATGATTATAATGATAACTAACTAAATGTTAAGATTGCGCTAAGTTGGGAAAGTCACTTTAAAAAGTAACTTGCATCATTATGCGTTTATTTACTAAAAAAGATAATTTGTAACGAGTAACGTTACTCATTACCCTTTACAAGTAATGACCAGAAAGTAACGAGTTATTTTTTAGTAAAGCTATTAGGTGTTGGAATTAATTCGTAGCGTTTTACAAGTGATGGGAAGTACTTTCATTAATGTATTTTTTAATGCTCATGTGAAATAAATAACATTCTTTCATTAAAAAACGCTACGAATTAATTCCAACACCTAATATTATTTTTGACTCACTTCAAAGGTTCGAAGCTTCGAAAGAATTTGAAGCTTCAAAGTTAACTTCTAATTTTCAAAGTTGATATGTTCGAAGCTTCAAAGTTCGAAGTTTACTTATACATTTATATGGCAAATTTATTCAGGAAATACTAAAATATTATAAATAAAAAGAATTAGTTAACATATATGCATAAAAACTAACATAATATTCTTTAAAAAATTTGGAAGTATTATATAACCTGAATATTACATATTAATAATTAGTGAGACTCGATAAATTTTTCACTTTTAAAAAGATAATGCTTAGTAAAATATAATTAAAAAAAATTGAAAAGGTAAAAATTAATTTATTCTAAATGAACAAGAAATAATAAATTAATATGAATGTTTTGACTTAAGGGGAGAACATGGTTTAGAGAGTCAAAATCTCCATTTTTTTTTGCTTTAATCGATAGTATTACTCTTTAAAAATATATTTGTGAAGTTTTATACCGAAATTCGAAATATTTTTGTAGTTATAGCCTAAGAAACAGGTATGCCTCGCGCAGATATACAGCGAAATCTGCACGATATTGAAAACTTTAAACGCATTTTTCTCAAAATCACTTTTCCGAAATTAGCGTGCAAGATAACTAAAATTATTTGATCAATCGACAATGTCTAAAGTTTTTTAGTTATAATACATAATTGTCAATCTAAATGAACTAAAAACATTTGTTCAAAAATTAATATAAATAATTATTTTAACATAAAAAAGTCGAAATTTTATTTTCAAAATCGTACCTTTTTTTTAAAGTTCCAAAATTCTTACACTTTGATACTTTTATTCTATTTTTTTTTTGTTCATTTAGGATAAAATATTATCTAATTTCAAAAAATTTTTGGATTTTCTGATTCAGGCAAGAATTATAATTTCCATATTGCACACCAATTAACAACGTCTGTGCCGAAGCACAATAATAATATACAACTTGTTGTATTTATTATATAAAAAATTTTGTATTGTTGACATATATAACAAATCACCCCTAGTTTTAAAAAGATCGGCTTCATGGTTTGTTCATAAAAAATTCGCAAAAAAACAGCTACTTCTCAACTTTCTAAAATAGATTCCCCTTTTAAGGCTCCTGATGGCCATGCTGGAATCGTGACGTCAGAAGCGAGGAATGGCAGAAGTTAATTTATGTTACATGCAATTTTTAAAAATAAAGACAATTTGGATGAAACGAAATGACGAGATCGATTTAAAACATTTGTAAAAATCGATATAAAAACTGCCCTTTCCTCCCCTGACTGTCAGTAAATGATCGTAAAAAGCACGTAAAATGAGCCTATATTCGGACAGAAACACACGATCTGACAGCTATTGAAACGAATAAAATATACGCTTTTACATATAAAACTCCAAGATAACTTTATTTTTCATCGATAATTACGACTTTGACAAATACGAGACAAGTCACATTTTCACAATTAAGCAAATAATAATGAAATGATATGCAACATAAGTTCCGTCATCAAAACGTCATTTTTCCACACCTACAAGTTCAGTCATTTATCGTAGTGCGGTAACACACATACAAGCACAAGCCTATGTATGTGCTCGCCGTTGGCTAAGAATGAAAGAGACAGGGAGCTCTTTCTCATACTAGTCGCTTGTTTCAAACAAAAAACCGAAAAAACTCTTATTGACAATCTCGGCCGCTCGGAGGCCCATGGCATCGATAAGGGACGAGGATCATTCTAAATAACATATAAGTTTTAATAAATTATAGTAATAATGTACCCCTCCCATTAATCCAGAATAGTATAAATCATATTAAAACGCAACTGTTGACGAGATATTTAATTGTTTATGATTTTTCATGCGCGTTATATACTTCCTTCATAAACTCGAATAGCAAGAATAATTCAGTAGAAGTAGAATTTTACCAGAAAAAAATTATAAAGCAGCATTTCTCTTCACGAAAATCTTCGAAAAGCGATCAGAAAAGAAACGTATATGTTTGAGACTCGAGACTTGTGAAGAAAATATCCGAAAAAAATCGAATAGTTGCAAAAAGCACGTTTTTCGCTTATAAAACAAAAGATATTGATTGTATAGAAAAAAGTTCCATATGAAAAATGGAGATATTCGAAATACCTACAAAATGAGACGTGAAACATTAGAATCGATCTATTAGTTAAGAGAAAAAAGTAAAAACCATCGGAAAGTTTTTTTTCATTTACTCTCTGTTTATTGAGATTTAAACGTAAAGCTTCGAAATTTTCGTAAAATGTAGCTCTCGTAATGATGAACAAATTTAGTCCTGAACGAGCCTGAAATGTTCATCAGTTTTTGCAAAAAGCTATTTGTTCACTAAAAACTTGTCTGCGGAAAACTTAATTTCTTCATCTTTGAGCAGTCGTACAGCAATTTACAGGGATGATTTTTCTTCTTCAAGAATTGCACTATCACATATTAGGTGTTGGAATTAATTCGTAGCGTTTTACAAGTGATGGGAAGTACTTTCATTAATGTATTTTTTAATGCTCATGTGAAATAAATAACATTCTTTCATTAAAAAACGCTACGAATTAATTCCAACACCTAATACATTTAGTAACAAAACGATTTTTTGCATTTAAACTATTAGAAAATGATTTTGAAAAGTGAGTATTAATATAAATTCTTTTATTCATATAAAAAAATGGAATAATTCCGTTAATACGTATCATATCAAATAGCCGTGTAAAGCATTCGACAGCTGACATTTTTCTACGCATTTAAAAAGGATATCCTCCGATTATTAGATTTTAAAAAAGAAGTCTAAAGTGTGGCTCTAATTTTAAAGATTAAGAATTCCGTTTATCAATTTATTAAGGAAGAATTGAATTTGTTGTTAAAAAATTTTTAAATCTTTTACTGCCGAAAAAGTTTGTTTAAAACCTCAATTGGAAAATTGGGGAACGCGAGGGTAGCGCGCCGGAGGGAGCGAGCCGGCGCGCAGTCAAGTGAGGAAGATCGGGCTGCTCGGCGACTCGAGCGTATCTAATTTCGTGCGTTAAAATTTACTGAATTTACATTTTCTCAGCAATAAATTGACGTAGAAACATGATTTTTTTTTTTAATCTAAGATAGCTCAACGAGAAACAAATAGCTTAACCAAATGATTCGCAAAATAATTATAATCATGAAATTTTTAATTTTCCTTTTCTTGAATGTTTATTTTCGGTTCTAAAAAATCACATTTGAGTATGGAGTGCAGTCTCATTGACAAATTTGAGTCACATGAGCTACGTTTCTTTATTTAATATTCTGAAAAGTATTCACGTTACGCTAACATTTGTTAAATTACTTATTAATTCTTACTAAATTACTTATTAATTCTTAATTACTTATTTATTCACATGTTATATTTGCAATTAAATTCACAAAAAAAATTTTGTACTGATAATTCCGTACATATAATTATCCAATTAAACACTTTGTAGCACATTACAAATAAAGAAACATAGATCATGTGACTTAAATTTTATTAATGAGACATGCATTCCATACTCAAACATGTAATAAACCGAAAAAATAAAAATTTAAGAAAAGAAAAATTAAAAATTTCATGGTTACTCTTTCTTTGCGATGTTAGGCTAGTTGTTTATATCTCTCTACCCATATTAAAAGAAAATCATGTTTCTACGTCAATTTATTGTTCAGAAAATATAAATTTAGCAAATTTTAATGCATGAAATCAGACACGCGCGAGTCGCCGAGCGGCCCGATCTTCTTCACTCCACTCGGCGCGCTGTCACTCTCGCGTTCCTCAATTTTCCAATGGTTTTAAATAAACTTTTTCAGTAGCAAAAAATTCGAGAATTTTTTAACAAATTCAATTCTTCTTTGACTTGGTGCCATATAGAACTCCTAATCTTAAAAATTAGAGCCAGTAATTTAAAAAAAAAATTGTTATCTCGACTCCTAATAATCAGAGGGTAATCTTTTTTTTAAATTCGTAGAAAAATGTTAGCTGCCGAATGCTTCACACGGCTATTTCATATGATGCATATTAACAGAAATATTCCATTTTTATACGAAAAAAGATACCCACTTTCCAAAGTCATTTTCTAATAACTGCAACTTTAACTGCAAAAAATCGTTTTGTTATTAAATGTACGTGATAGTGGAACTCTTGAAGAAGAAAAATCACCTCTGTAAATTGCTGTGCGACTGCTAAAAAATGAAGAAATTAAGTTTTCCGCAGACAGGTTTTTAGTGAACAAATCGCTTTTTGTAAAAAGTAATGAACATCTCAGGCTCGTTCAGGGCTAAATTTGTTCGTCATTACGACAGCTACATTTTCCGAGAATTTCAAAGACGCTTTGCGTTTAAATTTTAATGAACAGAGAGCGAGTGAAAAAATGGCTTTTTTGGTGTTTTTTAATTTTTTTTCTATTTAATTAATAGATCCATTTTAATGCTCCATATCTCATTTTATAAGTATTTCGAATATTTACATTTTTCATACCGAATTTTTTTGCATACAATCAATATCTTTCGTTTTATAAGCGAAAAAACATACTTTTTGGACTTATTCAATTTTTTCGCATATTTTCTTTACAAGTCTCGAATCTCAAACATACGCATTTTCTTTTCTGATGGCCTTTCAAAGATTTTCGTGAAGAGAAATGCTGGTTTATAATTTTTTTCCAGTAAAATTCTACTTCTACTGAATTATTCTTGCCAGTCGAATTTATGAAGAAGATATGTAACGCGCATGAAAAATTGTAAACAATTAAATATCTCATAAACTGTTGCGTTTTATGTAGCATGATTTATACTATTCTGGATTAATGGGAGGGGTAGTAATATACTATTACTACAATTTATTAAAACTTACATGTTATTTAGATACCTACTCCTTATTGATGCTGGAGCAGCCGAGAAAGCATTTTCGGTCGCTTAAAACAAGCAATTAGTGTGGGAAGGAACTCGCTGTCTCATTCACTCTCGGCGCGCCGAAGGCGAGCACAAGTACATGGGCTCGTGTTTGAATGTTTAGCTACTGGTTTCGCCAGACTGCCGTCTGATTCTGTGTCGCTACCGTCAACGCAGAGTTCTTGGCTGAATAGTCAGGAGCCTTAATTGTAAATCTTCGTAAGTATAAAATAATAATTTTAAGAACGGAAAATCGATTGAAAGAATTGTAAAATCAATGAAAGTGATTAAAATATAATATAAAATAAATCATATATTGTAATATAATAATATATTTAAAAAACCAGTAAATATACCGAATAGAGGACTCTCACTCTCCTCTATAACCTTGACCTTGACATATATTGTCATGGTCATAATTCTGAGTAATCTCCAGCAGGTTTTAGCTATCACTCGTCCTTAAAAAGTTGTTAACAAAAAATTCGAAAAAATAATGTTTTATTTCGGCTATATATAACAGAAACTGTTCTAAACTATATCCACCTGCTGTATTTCATCTCTCCCATTGCCTAGTAGCACGCGACTTTCCACTAGAATACAAGTTCACTGCTTTAGCAGAAAATTTGTAAATATGTAGTTTAGAGGAAAGTCATGGTTATATTATTATATACCCATGAGTGTATAATAACCTAACTCTAACCAAATCATATATCGTAAACTACGTATGCAGAGTAAAGCAGGAAAAAATTTTCTATTCTAAAAACAAAAATTATATTTAAAAAATATGAAAGTCATGTGCCCCCAAGCAGGGAGGGAAAGTGGGGTGGGAGTTGCTTCGCGTAGAAAGTTGAAAAATGTACTTTAAAGCAGAAAATTTCTGTTTTATATGGTGGAAAAAGATATTATATACGTTTTTTCTTAAACTTTTTTTGTTGGAGGTTACTCAGAGTCATGACAACATATGTCAAGGTCAAGATCATAGGAGGAAAGTCCCCTATTTGATATAATTACCAAAAAACCTAATAAATTACAATAAAATAAAAATAAATATAAGAAATACAAAGTCTAATAAGCAGCTGATTTCTGAGAAATCTAAAACAATGTCGATTGTTATGATGAAATAAATGTATATAAAATTTAAATTCAAATCTGTGTGGATATATAAATATAACAAATAAACAATTTAAAAAAGTTTTACATGCTCCTTTAATAATTATTCCGAAATTGATTGGCGTAGTCTTTCTCTATAATTGTTATTTGTTTATAATAATTAATTGTGTGCAAAATTGATCTTTGCAATGTACTTTTTATGTCAGAAATATTTTCTTTAGTAGCTAGTTCTATTTCCAATTATTATTTTTTGGCTTTTGTTCTGGATTAGACCTTTATAGGTTAAAAAAATTAAGAAAGTAAAAATAAATTTATTTTGAAATAAAATAATAAAATTATAACAAATTAATATGAACATTTTGATTTCACTAAATCTTTCTCAGTATAAAACAAAATGAAGAACATTCTAGTAAAATCATAAAATCAATAAAAGTGATTAAATTTACGTATTTTTTAATTTAACGATGTAATTATACATAACATTTCATTTAAACATTTCATTTCAAATTTTGTCGTACAATTTCATGTTATATTATAATATTATTACTATTATATTAAATTAATGATATAATTTTGATTGTTTGAAACTTCGAATCTTCGAAGCTTCGAAATTCGAATGTCAAAGTCTTCGAAGCAAATCGCTAGTCCTATTTTTTAATAAAATGATGAATTAATTTTTTCAGTAACGAGTGACTTTTCCATCTTTGATGTTACCATTACAGTTATAAAAAAATTCGTCATTTTGCCAAATCGTCGTTATTACAGAGTACAGATAACGTAAGTAATGGCGCTACAAGTAATTAATTACTTCTATTCCCTAAGATAAATTAAGATAGAAGGACATATCTTATGCTATCTTATACACATTCTATCTTAAGTATAGACAAAATAATATAGATCAAGATAGTATAGATAAAATAAGATAGAATAGATAAAATCGTAATTTTTTAAACTATTATAATCTCGTTTCTGAGAAAAGTCTATGGTAGGATTTGTGTGCAATTAATTAAAGAAGCCTCTGAGCCTTATCTGTCATTAAGTTATACGTGAAAAGTCACATTTTCAACATTTTTTCTCTCTTATTTCATCGTTAAGGCTCCTAAATAGTCAATCACAATCATATTGAATCATATTGAATGAAGCGAGAAATGACACGTTAATTTTTATTACGTGGCATTTATAAATAAAGACAATTTAGATAAAACAAAATGATAAAATTGCTTTAAAACATTTGTAAAAATGGACGAAGTGCTTTTATTCAATGCGCATGCATAGCTTATTTTCACTTACACGTGCCTTTTATCATTTTTCACAATTATTTACTGACTGTCAAGGGGGATAGTTTTCGTCCATTTTTACAAATATTTTAAAACAATCTCATTTTATTTTTTCAAATTCTTTATTTATAAATGGCATGTAATAAAAATTAACGTGTCATTTTTCGCTTCTGACGTCTCGATTCAATATGGCTGTGATGACTATTCAGAAGCCTTAATCTACCGTAGAATTTTGCATACGTCAATTTCGATATTTCATTTTATAAAAAAATTAAACATTTCTATGATAACTCCGATTTACTAAAGAACCTTAAGCAGATTTCTGAAAAATATGACGAACTAAACGTATGGTGTCCAATCTCTTACTTGGAGATACATCTTTATTGCAATGTAAATATATACAGCAAATGGCAGGGCACCAGCAAAATTGCTGTTACAAAATCAGTCAATAGATAACAATATAGTATTTAAGCAAATAAAATAGATAGAAAAATCTTGAGCGCCACATATCACATAATACATGAGACAAGTACATCATTGACATTATACTAACATTTACATTCACATTTATGATAAAATTACATATATGATTACATTTGCTTCACTGACAAGGGGAACACCAGGTGATGATTTCGGGAATCTTGATGCGCTTTTTACAGGCTGTTTTTGAGCGAAAAAAAAAACGTTACATGTCCGATCATTGACTCATAGTTTCGAAGAAATTGATTTTTTAAAATAATTATTGTAATAATTTGAAAAACGCACTATATTGGAAAATATCAATACTTTTTCAAAAAATTTTATTTTATTTCATTGAATATTAAAGATAAAATTACACCTGGGTGGATGATTTCTGAACCTCGGATGATGATTCTGAACACAACAAGTAGATCGCACGCCAGTCGAAATGTTGCTCATCTCAGTAAACATTCGACTCACTCACGCGCGCAACAATTCTCTTGAAGAAGTATTTCAATAAAATTTATCAGCATGGAAAACGATAGAAAATGTTTATGATGAAATCGCATATGCTAATAGAGTGGAAAATGCGATTATTGATGCTGAGCAAGACATCTTTGTCGCTCTCAAAACAAGATATAACTGATGATAATATTACAACTGGCTGAAAAAGTGCAAAGTTCCAAATTTTCTGAAAGAGCACAGATTACTGGAAAGAAAATTGCGGAATTTGTGACAGAAATGATTCGTGATTTTAATTTCAAAGATGAAGAATTACTTTTGACGGAAGAATGCATCACACAAGAAAGTATTAACATGACTACTTCTAATATTTCATCAATTTATTACACAGTATAAATATCAATTATTATAATTTACTAGAATACATAACTAGCGAAATAATTGCCAATATAATCCGTATGTTCAAATAATCTGTTCACAAAAATGTATATATTAGTGGAATTATTCACAATTAATACAAAATATATTTTATTAATTATTGAAAAATGAAATTAATTTCTTTAACGAATCATTGTGATGCATTCTTCTGTCAAAAGTAATTCTTCATGTTCTTCAAAATGAAAATCACGAATCATTTCTGCCACAAATTTCTAAATTTTTTTTCTAATAATCTCTGCTTTTTCGGAAAACTTTCCACTTCTTCAGCCAGTTATAGTACAAAATTTAACTACAAATTTTCAACCTATCAATTATATCTTGAGAGCGACAAAGATATTATTTTGTCTTACTCAGCAATAATCGCAATTTCCACTCTATTAGCATATGCGATTTTATCATGAACATTTCCATCATTTTTCATGCTGGTAAATTTTATTGAAATACTTCTTTAGTTTAGAGAATCGCGTGCGTGCGTGAGTACGTCAAATGCTTACTGAAGTGAGCACCATTTTGACTGGCGCGCGATTTATTTATTGCGTGCAGAATCATCATCTGAGATTCAGAATCATCCAGATGTAATTTTATCCTTAAAATTCGGTAAAATAAAATGAAATTTATAAAGATATTGATATTTTCCAATACATTATGTTTTTTAAATTATTACAATAATTAATTAAAAAATCAATTTCTTCGAAACTGGGAGCCAATGGCCTGAAGTGGCCGGACACGTATCGTTTTTTTTTTTCGCTCAAGAAGCCCGTAAAAAGCGCATCAAAATCCTCGACTGATGCTCCCCTTGTAAGTTAAAAATAATACCATGTATGCATTTGCGCGGATATCAAATTCGCAAGAGATGAAAAGCAATCAGTGATATCGATCGAATCACAAAGATGTGAAAGATACAATGTAATCAGCAACAGTCGAGCGAAAAAAGCCAGAGAAGGGGAATTTGTAACGTGTGGAGGGAGCATATTGTAAAACTTAACTGAAGTACAAAGAAAGGACTGGAATTTAGCAGAGATGACAGAGAATGGATAAGTTATTTTAATGACGAGTGTCAGGAGGATCAGAGGAGTGAAGCTCTGAACTAAAATGCAGAAGGTTACATAAATAGGAAGGAGTACTGATCCTAAGAATACAGAAAGTAAGACAACACAAGTGAAGAACGAAACCCTGGCGAATTTTAAGCCATCCAGAGCTTAAGAACAAAGGAGTTATATGATCGAATTTACGAACACAATATGAAAAACAAAGACAGAAGCTCTGAATGTATTGGATGCGATTGAGTAGTTGCAGACTGAGAACAGGAACGTATACCACATCGGCATAGTCAAACAATGAAATAACCAGATGATTGAGAGACATGGAGCTTTTGTGAAGTAGAGAGAATATGGCGAAAGGGATAGTGGAGGCGAAGTCAAGAGTAAGCGGCCGTTCATTTGGTGGTCACATACGATTCGAAAGATCATGAAGAGTTTAAATGAACGCCTAGGATTCTAATGGAGGAGAAGCAAAGAATTGAAATTGAATTAATATTGACATTAAAGGAATCAACACGAGATAGTACATATACAGATGTGATCCGACGATGAGCAGGAAAGATTTGGAGGGATTTAGGGCATTAGAAAAGGCCCATGTAGTCTCTAGATAGAATCATTTGATATTAGAAACAAAGTATTAAATAACAAAATATAAGCTCACCGTGTATGCGATAACGGCAATTATTGCATTAGTACCCATCGCAAAATCGTCCATATTAATATTATCGTAATGTACCGGCCTAAAGAGTGGAGTGGCAGGTGTTTGCAGCCTGTACATTTTCGTTTGTGACTGCTGTTGCCAATTATGGCACGGTGTAGCCATTGTTTGTTTACCCATCTGTGAAGTTATTGAAAAATTTATATATTTCAATCATTGTGCTATTAAAATGCATTTACAGTCTGCAAAATTCAGATGCGATTCGAAAGTTTTAATTTTAGGATTATTATATTATTAGTAATAATTTTCAGAAGAAAAAGAAGAAAATCAATGTAAGCCAGCCACAGGTTGTCCATGTGTAAGAATTCCGTATATTTGAAGTGAAATAAAAATTACAGACGTTTCGACCCTTATTATTGGGTTATCTTCAATGTAAATTTGAAACAAATTCATCCGTTAATATAACTGTTGTTTCGCGGGTTTTCTCCGTGTCTAAATCCATTCTTAGAATGCCAACGTTTCGTGAGCCTTGCAGTCCACTTCATCAGAGTGAGGAGCAGCCTAATACTGAGCTGTTCCTTTGAGCCGTTCCCTTTATATTATCCTGCTTGGAGTGATGGGGTAGAAAAATTGTGGGTAGAAAAACGAAAAACTCCCCTTCCTAGATGTTCTTGATACTGTAGGTATCAAGTTGAGGCTGCTCCTCGAAACATTGGCATTCCAAGAATGGATCCAGACACGGAGAAAACCCGCGAAACACACAACAATTATATAAAAAGCATCCATGGAAGTTTCAAGGATATCATCCGTTAATAATTAAAAAATGTATACAATCGGTTAATACATAGGTCAAACGAAACGATTATTAAAAGCTAGATTATCTGAACATCGTAATCACATCAATAGACGTATTAATCAACACTCTGTTATTATGAAGATTACATAGATTGAAACTCAATCATGAATTTGATTGAAACAACATTAGAATTTTGAATAAAGAAAAACCTATAATAAGCAATCAATCTCAGAGTCAATTTACATTAAAAAAATAAAAAATGGATTAAATTTTTTAAACAGAAGGATACTGTTGAATTCTTTATAATTATTTTAAAAAAGACTAATTTTTTTAAGTTTTAATAGATAATGTTTTAGACTCAGTTCTTGTAATTTTATTTACATTAAAATAAACAATAACGGATTCCTGATAAATCGAATTACATGAAAATATATAGACACATAAAAATCAGGTGCTGATATCGGTGCGCAAAGAAATTATACATGCAGTTAATAAAAAATGATATATAATCTAAATATAAAAGTAAATAGTTTACAAAAGATAACATGTTTCGGCTGCAGCTTTGAGTCCTCTTTAGATCATATAATAAATAAACGCGTTAAAATATAGTCAAATACGTGTAGATATATTGTTCCTGTATATGATCGATGTATCGTTTGCAAGAAGTTGACTGATCGAGTGAAAAAGGACCAACATATAAGGGCTTAGAGCTAGAACCGAAACATGTTATCCTTGTAAACTATTTACTTTTATATTTAGATTTTATATAACTTTATTAATTGCACATAGACGTATCCAGGAGGGTAGTTTTGGGAGTTCAAATCTCACTCTCCCCGAAATTTTTTATTAATTATTTCATTTTGAAAAGGTCCCGTTAGCACACATCACGATAGCACACATCTATTTATATCGGTGTCTAATAATTTTTCACTGCTTTACTAATAAGAATATTTTATTTTGAATTGACGATGTACAGCCAGTCATAGAAAGGTTGCAACACTTCTTTTTTGATGAGTTTCGGAACTCAGTTTTGCTCATAGAGCGGTTGAACGTAAATGATTAGATCCATAAGTAAGAATCAATCGCTCGTAAATGATTAGATCCATAAGTAAGAATCGGTGAGCGCTGAGTGAAACTGTACTCCAAAATCCATCGAAAAAAAAATATTGCAACCTTTCTGTGAGCGGCTGTACATACCATATCGAACTCCTCTCTTTCATTTTTAAATGTAAAAAACATATACCTTTTGATTTTGTGTCAGTTTTTTGCTGTTACATAAAATATTTTTTTCTTTTCGTTGTAAGACTATATAAGTAATTTTTAATACTTTTGTTCGTTCGAGCTTTGATAAAATATGCAATATGTATAGGGAAAATTTTCGTAAAGTTTTTGTCCCACGCGAAAAACAGAACATACGCTATAATTGATACATCCTTGTAATAACTGTATTATCCTTCTTAAAACAAAATTCTTTAAAAAAAAAAAATAAAAATTATATGATGTACAAAACATTTTTCCTCTTCAAAGTGAGGTACGAAGAGATATTAAAAGTTATAAAAATATTCAAATTTCAAATGAAATTCATTAATATTAAAAATTATAATCATATTTACAAATATTAATGTTTGTAAATTACAACAAAATTGATGCAGTTCTTTTCAGTTACAATAGCAAATATTTTTTTTTGTCATTCCGATTGGTGCATGGTACATTCCTGGATTGATTGAATCCCTTCCTTTCCGAAAAAAAAATTCCATGATACGCCCATGTAATTACATATATAATTTCTTTGCGCACCGATACCCGCGCTTGGTTCTTATATGCTTACATATTTTCGTGTTTATTTACATTCTGTTTGTATTCTTTTATCCTACTTAATAATAATTTCATTTGATCTCTCACACTCTCCCGTAGTCTTACTACATAGGTCAGTCATCAGAGGTTGAAAAAGGAAGAAATTATTTACAGATATTTTATTGTTTTAATCGAGTTTGAGATATAAAAAGACTAAATTTAAAAGTGCTACAACATTAAGCGGAGCACTTGGAAGTAATTAAGCAATAAAGTTTTTTTTTTATCAAAACTCGAAAAGAGAAAAATGAAAAGAATATATAAAAATGACAGTTTTTTTATTGCTGCTGAAATGTCCTACAAAATGAATTTTTAACGAGTTTTGTACTATGAATAGAACCAAACATAGATTTTGGAAATACAGCGATTTGAAAATGAGTGAAATTTCTTGAAAAAACAGCAAAGATAGATACTTTTTCAGTTATTGCCTTCTACGTTTTGAGTGCATTGGAGAGTGACATAAGATAATTTAAAGTAGACATCTTACTGAAAAAAATGAATTTAAATTGAACTCAATACTATTGATACTTCCAGAGATATCGAGCTTCAAAATAGTAGCTTTTTTCACAAAATTTGTCCATTTTGTATATTATCATATTTGAAGTGTTTTTTTTCGTATATATAATAAATTAATAATTAACAAATCTAACATTAATAAAATAAAAATAAATTATTTTACATCACAACGACACAATGTAATACTAAGAATGATCGCTTTACCTACTTTGGAGCTCGATATCTTTGGAAATATCAATCATATTAAGTTCAATTTAAGTTCATTTTTTTCGAAAAAATGTCTACTTTAAATTATCTTATGTCACTTTTTATTCTCCGACGCACTCAAAATAGAAGGCAATAATTGAAAAAAATTCCTATTTTTGCTGTTTTTAAGAAATTTCACTCATCTTCAAACCGCTGTATCTCTGGTTCTATTCATAATACAAAGCTCGTTAAAAACTCATTTTGTAAGAAATTTCAGCAGCAATAAAAAAGTTTTTTTGTCATTTTTCGATATCTCTTTTTGTTTTCGAGTTTTAATCAAAAAAACCAAAAAAAATCTTTATTACTTAATTACTTCCAAGTGGCCCCTTAATGTAGCACTTTTAAATTTAATCTTTTTATATCTCAATCTGTCAAGCAAAACAATAAAATACCTGTAAATAATTTCTTCCTTTTTCACTGCCATTTTCATTTCTGAGGACTGGCCTAGTAAGCATGTTCGCAATAACATCATCGTCAATATATGTAACATAAATTTTATCCAAAGATTTTAATGACATTTTGATTAGTACTTTAAGGTTTTTATTATATTATTTTATATTTAATATATTACAGGTAATTAAAAATGTACTTTAAAGATTATGCGTTATGGGTTTTCTCCGTGTCCAGATCCATTCTTGAAATGTCAACGTTTCGTGAACCTTGCAATCCAGTTCATCAAGGCGAGGAGTAGCCTGATACTGAGCTGTTCCTTTGGGCCGTTCCCTTTATATTATCCTGCTTGTTCGAGTGATGGGGTAGGAAAATTGTGGGTAGGAAAACGGAAAACTCCCCTTCCTAGATGTTCTTGTCTCTAAGGCCCGATTGCATCAACGTTTGACTTTAAGTGAAACTTAAAACTCTCTCTGTCTCGTTTTAAAGCGAAAAAGAGACAGAGTTTTAAACCTCACTTAAAATCAAAGTAACATGCAATCAGGCTTAAGAAAGCTGACGGTACCTTAGGTCTCAATATGTCCAATGAATATATCTAACATTCGAATAAATGAATAAAAAATGAATGAAAATACTCATTCGAATTATTATTTCTTTTTTATTCGTTAAGAAACAAATAAATATTTTTTCATTCCATTTGAATGAATATTTTTTTAATATACGAATATTTTCATTTCGTATTCACTTTTACTCTGTACTATCTGCATATAGCTTGTAAGCCTACAAGAGAAAACAGAAATCTATAAAAACAATGACTACGATCATACCGTGCGCTTAGTTCGCGACTTATACGATAGGCGTCCTTGATTAATCTATAGATTAAACAAAGACATTTTTATTAAGAATAAATAATATATCTCGGAATTTAATGTCCACAACCATAATAAACATCGCCAAAATCCTATAAAATATTTATAACATTACTGTCATATAATCAGAATTATATGTATGGCACTCTAGCAAATAGATTTATAAATAAAAAATGTATTATATATCTTTCTAAAATATTTTTCAAAATTTCTAAGTTTTCTTTATAAAATCTGAATATTACAATGACACACAAAAATAAATAAAATTCATTTTTTTTACTTAAAATCATCAAAGTACCGATTATAGTTAAGAGATAACGATTGCTTATTGGAGCTTTCTTTTTTATATAATATTTTGTTTGAATATGAATACTCGCTAAATATTCATAGTTTTTTGTGAATGAATATTTTTTGAAAACTCAACATTTTAATAAATATATGATTACATATTTTTTTTATGTAAAAATTTTGAATAAATACAATTTGGAGCTCAATTACAAATTTTTATATTCATCGGGCATACTATTAAGCCATCAAGTGTACAGAAAACCAATACATAGATAAATATCTACATGCCATTACCCAGCACAAAAACAGTCAGCAGTCAACTCACTTATATATAGAGCTTTCACTATCTCTTACAAAGAAAGAACATCTACAGACAGAACTCAATTACCTAAACCTAGCCTTACAGAAAAACGGACACGACAAAAAAGATATAACCAAAATAATCAATAAACATGCAAACAAGAAAACGGACTCTGACACACATCCAGACGAAAGGATCCTATCTATTCTTCCATATGTCAAAGGAACAACAGATTGGCAGGATATTACACAATATTAGAACAAACACAATAGCAGAACTAGCTTCAAATCACCCAAAAATAGGACAAATCTTAAAAAATCCTAAAGATCAAAGATCTCCACTAAGCTCCGCAGGAGTATACAAAATACCTTGTTCCTGCGAGCAAGTATATACGTTGAAGAAACCGGGAGAATGGTCAATCTACAGATAAAAGAACCAATGTGATGTCAAGCTAAAACACGCCATACAGTCGCCTTATCAGAACACAACATCGAAACAGGACATAAAATACTGTTTAACAAAACGACCACAATAGCCATTACATCATACTTTCCAAGAAAGTATAGAGAAGCATAGAGATACAAAAATACCCTAACAATCTAAAGACAGATAATGGTTACAACATAAATAAAAATATGGAAGATCATCTTCTCCTGGTTATTGAAGACCGATCGATTTCCTCCACTTCCCCTTATCCCTATCCACAATCCTCTCCCCCCTCGCCTCCATCACTCGACAAGTAATATAATATAAAGGAAACGGCCCAGAAGAACAACTCAATATCAGGCTGCTTCTCGCCCTGATGGACTGCAAGGTTCACGAAACGTTTGCATTTCAAGAATGGATCTGAACACGAAAAAAAAACATGAAACGCATAATCTTTATATAGAAAGCACCCAAGCTTCAAGAATATTAAAAATGTATGTTGAATATTCGGTTAAATACAACAGACAACTTTTAAATTTTAATTATTTAAATATTGACATTAAATATAATATTAAGACTGTATACACTTTTTAATTATTCACGGATGAATTTGTTTCAAATCTACAATTGAAGATGACTCAATCATAAGGATCGAAACGTCTATAATTTTTATTTAACTTCAAATATACGAAATTCTTACATACGAGCAACCTGTAGCTGGCTTACATTGGCTTTCTACTTTTTTGCGATTTATCTTTGGAGCCTTCAATAAAGATTAAGAATTATTAGTAACACTCAAATAAGTAAGTAGTATTCATATCCGCAAATACAGACAGTAAAATATATTAATTGAAATATATTAATAATCTCAATATATAGGAGAAATCGGGACGCCATAAGTCACGGAGTACTATCATCGATTGTTTAACATAGAATCTAGAACGTTTAAATTAATACTACTGGTGCAATACAATTGTTACTTCATTGCCCATGCTTTTTATCTAGGTGGCAGCGATTAAATTCCATTATATTGAAAAGCATCGATCATTAATGGTTTTCGTGGTGCAATAGTAACTTTTTATCGTATAAAAATGTTTTAATATTGTTTTTGTATTAGAAGATACATGTATGAAGATAAAGTGCAAGTTTCTGCGCATCTTTTCTCAACTTACTAAGTTGCAAATAATAATCTAACATTTATTTTTTATAGTTTTCTATTAAATGTATAATTAAATGCATAATTTGGGTACCATGGATTATACATTAAATATTCATGATAATATGGGATAATATAGAAAGTATATGTACTAGGACAGTATATGTAAAAGAACAGCTTATATTTCTAAGCAATTAATTTTACTTTATCAAAATAAATTTTTTATCTTATATTGGTTATTTCTTATTTTTATTATTTTCTTATAACTTTCTATTTTATTATTTAATAATTAGAGGAAAGCCCCTTATTATAGGTAGGCGCCTAATATGAGGTAGAGGCGTTTTCGCAAAACTATTATAATAAACGTTATCTATTGGTTCATGAATTTATTTTATATTATTATTCTTTGATTGAAAACTGTTTAGTGAAAAATTCATTATTAGATCATGCCTGTAGTCGTTGCAAAAAACAGATTTTAGAATTTGGATGTCTTCAAGTTTCTTTGAGATGAGCTTTTAAACCTTGTTTATTATTTAATAAGTAAATATTTGGCAATAAATTCTTCATGTGGTGATAGAGTAAAATCGTTCTAATAGAAAAATACGTGATATGTTTGAATTGCTTAATTACAGAAATTATATTTGATGATCATAAAACCATAAGGCGTGGAAATCATAATATGAGATACCCCGGGTATTTCTAATATGAAATAACCTTTGCTTCTATGTCATAGTGAAAATCGTTGCTAAAATATAAATGTTATTGTATAATAATAAAAAGGACAATCGGAATAAACATCGAGTGCCTGTTTCTGCAATGCTTAGTTCCAATTACCTGAAGACGAGTCAGCTAAGTACAATGCATCGCATACTCATTTTGTACGCGCACTGGCTGTGTTTATTTATATTTCAGAAACATTAAATAAAGTTTTTTAATTGCAATACTGATGTATTGATGCAATACTTTGCGTTTTATTATCGATTTCTTGAAACATCTCATATTAGGAGCACAATTTTTTGACTTTGCGATTTGCTCACTTTTTACATTTCTTTAATTTATAAAAAAAATAAAATTTGAATTAAATTTTAACATTATCTTAAAGCTTATTAAATTCCCTTCAAAATGAAAACCTATTATTTTTTAAAATTCTGCCTATATAGATTTTTGGCATTTATCCAAAATGAACTCGGTATTTCATAATAGGAACCTTTCCTCTACTAGTTGTAATTATATTTTATTGTATTAGTGACTATGCTAAGAATGTGTAAGTTAATTGAAACTACTGTTACTTTTCAACTTTCGTCATCATTATTTCTGCATAATCTTACTGTTTTGTGTGTGACTTATAGCCCCGGGTATGGGGCACCATGGATCATTTTTTTAAAAATGTTTTTATTTTTTTCTTAAAAACTAATATTTACTAAATATATACTTATTAAATTTTGAAATATGCATTATGCTTTAATTATTAAAAAAAAATTATACAAAAATGTTTATATTTAGATGCACTTTTAAGAGTTTAAGTTTTTATGATTCATGGTACCCCGGTCTCCTATATGGATTTACCTGGCACTGATACATATTTCTCGGACTCTGGTTGCAATCCGGCAAAGGAATAAGATTAGCTAAATTGCTGAAAATTGTTGTTTGGCTTATTTCTTGATGAGTTGTTAACTAGTAAGAAAAAATAAAATTATCACGTTACATAGAGATTAAAAACTTACATAAATATAAAATTGTGTATACACAAAAATTATGTATACACACTCTTTAAATTTCTTGGTGAAATGTCATTTCAAAAGAGTTGAAATATTATCACTATTGAAAAAGAGTAAAAAATATGCACTTTTGAATATGAATAACAGATTTTTATTCGGTTTTGACATAAGATTTCATACTTTTGGAGTAAGATTTACTCCAAAAAGGAAGTGATATTTTTTTTCCTTTGGAATAAATCTCACAAAAAAAAAAAGAGTGAAAGTCTGCTGCTCTTATTCAAAAGTGCAAATTTTTTCACTCTTTTCCAATAGTGATAATAATTTAAGTTTTTTTAAATAAGAGACTTCAAGAAATTTAGAGAGCAAATATAAAATTGTGTATATACTTACTCCTTCATATGCTTCTTGAGGGTTCACACAAATTTCCATGTAAATTTGCTCAAACGTTCCTATAAGTTCAATCTTCTGCATAGCTAAATTTATTACTGGTCTCATCATTCTAGCAGCATTAGTAAATAAGAATAATCCCGGATACTGAGCTGGAACATTTTTCTTTGGCACAAATGCAATCTCCAATGTTGACGGTATCTAAAGAAAAAATATTTCAGATACCCAATGGTTATAAATCAAACCAGTGGCGCGATTCCGTAACTGTCTTTACATGCCTATCGACAATTGTTGGTGTCGTTGCGCAGATATTTTATATGGTGAAAAAGTTGCACAACGACGCCGGAATCGCGCCCTAGGAAGCATTACGTTGATAACTCACTTCTCGACTCTTTATTTTAAGCAATCTCAGTTTGTATACTACTTTATTAATAATTTTGTCCTCAATCAATCCAATTAATTTTCCATCTAACATTACATTATACGAATTTTTCCAATCATCCGCGATAGATAACGGAATCATTCCAAGATCTACTAATACTGCAGGTATCGCGGCTTTCAGTTTTGGATCTGCATGTTTTGTGATGATACAATTCATTG
Source organism: Acromyrmex echinatior (assembly GCF_000204515.1). Next base: position 47,746 of record NW_011626976.1, read on the forward strand.
TCAAGTGATTGAGTAATCCGCATGGAGCACCATCCGGTGTATGAATCGGACAAATAAATCCTATAAACAGATCATAATTATTTAGTTTAATATATGTATATTAAAAATCTTGATAAGCTGAAATATACAGAGTGTACTAAACCATTATGGGAGCTGGTAGAGTGGATTAAATTATTGTAAAATTACACTAAAGTTTGTAATTACCCCATGCATCAGGCAACAATTGTCTTGCTTCAGTAGTCCTCATTTCTTGGAAGAATGCGCCTCTATGTATCGCGCGAAAATGACTCATATAACGCATCCGATTGATATTTTCCACAACAATTGTAAGACCAGTGGTTTGCATGAGTCCCAGGCCACTAGATGACCTTACACTTCCAGTAGATAAAAAATATTCCATTTGTGAGTCAATGTTGCTTCGAAATTTAGTGACGTTCAACATTTCCTCTGAATAAATATTTCAAAAAAATTAGTTAAATATATTTGGTTTAATTTTTTCATAACATCAACAATACAAATAAAATACTTACGTATACTTAAGGAGTATCTATTACCAGCACTCTTGTCACGTTTGAGAATATGATGTTTAAGTCCTACTAGCCACGAATATAATTTCTCTTTAAGAACTTGGAGATACAAATGTCCACCTAATAAACACTCTTGCATCATTACAGCGTCCGCACCTTCAACGGCGCATTTATTATTCGCAAGAGTGAACAGTTTTTTAGTCATAAAAACAAGTAAATGGAACTTATCGATAGGTTCATCAAGATGAATAGAGATACAATATCTATGACAAAATGTAATAATATAGAGAACACATAACACAACAAGAAAAATTAATAAGATCCAAACTTACTTAATGATGTAATCACAAACATCTATATCAGTCGCATCTGTAGGCAATTCGGAGAATTTGACTTTAAACATCTTTCCTATGTAAGCTTTACATTGTTCATGCCAGTGTAGACCTTCTTCATGCACTGCACGTAACATATTTATGATACTGTTATTGTAATAAAGATCATCTTCGCATCCAGCGATTAATGCTTTGTAAATATATAAATCAGTTACGTCTATCAAACATTTTAATATCAATATTAATGGCACAAAATATGTAGCTTTCTTATATGTAAATGCAAGTTTTGCAGACCCATCTGTCACAAAGTGCAGTGTATTGTTCTGTAAAGATATATACTGGTAACATATGACATGTGAGAAGACAAAAAAAAATAATGTAAACAAATTCTATTCAGATATATACAATGGAAGAGTTGTCCTCCCGAACACTTCGCAGAAGAATACCCAACTCACTGAAATGGTCACCACGACCTTTCCAAGTTGGTCTCTTGACAGCAATGGGATAGTTTCGTCTCGTCATTATTAACATACGTATAAGTCGCTCTAAACCTCTGATTATGAAGTATCCACCCCATTCTTGTTCATGTTCACCATGAGCGATTAATTCTTCGGGGTTCATATTGTTCAAGTTACATCGATTAGACTAAAAAATATCGTATTTTTGTAAAAAGAGAGAGAGAGAGAGAGAGAGAGAGAGAGAGAGAATCATAATTTAAATAAAAATATTTACTCAAAATGCAATCATATAAAATAGTAAGTGCTGAAGGCTCAACAAATGATGACAGTCAGATTATTATATTTAGTTTTTACCTTGACCATGATTGGAACTTCTCCTAAATCTTTTTCAAGAGGTTCTTGCTCTTTACCATTGACAGACCACCCGAGTCTTGCTATTATTTTACCCTTGTAAGTAGAACCTCTTTGTCGACATTCTGTCGGATATATTTTACATGTTTTCACACCAATTGTACTAGAAGGAATAGTGGGCTTATAGATATGTACATCATCCATCCAAAGAACTACCTTGTCACTGTTAGTAAGAGTTAAATATACTGGTGTACAATCTTTTAAACTGTAAAAAAGGCCATCCTCCAGCATATAATTAAAGGAATCAATATGAGGCACACCTAGAGATTGCAATAGCTGAAACAAATAAATTGATTGATATAATGTTCTGCTCTAAAAGTATCTTATCAAGGCATTTTTCTTATAATAAGCATTGAATTCTATAGCTTTTCTTTTCAACAATAAGTACAGATTGTATTCTAATATCTTGATATAAATTCATAAATATATCCAAATAAAGATGAAAATATTAAACATTAATAATAACATATTTTTAGGAAAAATTTTATTAACACGTCAGACTTAAAATTTATTATTTCTGCTTTTATTAATGTAACATAATATAATTAATTTAATATACGACAATAGATCTATTTTTTTATTCCTGCAATGAAACTTCCTTTCTCATTAAACTTTTTTCACTTTCGTCAAATATTAAACATGTATACAGGGTATCCTGTAATTCACCCAACAACGCTCGTGAATAGGTAGAGCTAACTAAACTGAGTCGAAAAGTCTTCTAGCATTTTGCAGTTTTCATAATAGTTAACAAGATATTAATTACTAAAAATTGTCGAATATTAGTCTTCAATAATTTTATTCTCAAATACTATCAACTTACAGAAAAACTGTAAGAAACAAAAATTGTTTATTTCTTCTCATAAAGTTCTGAGAATTTTTTCAGAATTTTTTTATCAATTTTTTTGAGGCCAACCGCCGCGTTTTTTTGGCCAGATTCTTTCGTTTTGAGTGAAAATACATCGAATAAATGTATTTTTATTAAGATTTAATAAAATCTTAATAAGTAGAGGGGGGAGGGGGGATTATTCTAAATAATTACCCAGACTTTTTATTAATCTTTTAATATTAGTAGACATTATTTTATATAACTTTATTTTATGAAAAACATATAAGAGAAGATATTTCAAGTCACGTTATATATACATATATTGATCCATGTACAGAACACGTACTTTCCATTTATACTCAAATTAATGAGTTCACTACTTGCTTACTTTGGCAAAAAGTTATCATATATCAACATAGATTCATAATCTTATTTTGAAGTGAGTTTATGAGACTCACTGAGGCCCAATTGCATCAACATTATTTTGATTTTAAGCAACACTTAAAACTCTTTCTGTCTCTGTCTCTTTTTGGCTTTAAAACAAGATAGTTTTAAGTCTCGCTTAAAATCAAAGTGATTAGTGCAAAACTCATAGCAAATTCGGTGATTTGCACTACACTAGATCAGTGCTAAAAGCTACTTTGAAATTAGCAAAATTAAATATAAAAGTATATAAATATTTTAAACGATTAACTATCTACTAATGATATTGTCATTATTTGACAAAATATTTATATATATATAATTATATATATAATTTAACAAAATATGTGTATCATTTCATTGTCAAAGTTGATTATATTGTATCACTGCATTGAGATAGTTTACATAAAGCAGCTTTTAATATGCACTGATCCAGTGTAATGCAAGTAATCGAATTCACCATCAGTTAAATCTCAATTGTCAGAATGCAAAAGAAACGAGCATTCAAATGAGTTATAACGTAAGTGAGAATTATCACAAGTGAGAATCGATGTAAATGGAAAGCAACTTTTATTTCTGAAATTCTATAATATGAAATTCTATAACATAAATTATAGCATGTTAGCGCGCTATATCGTTATGGAGCGTTCTGAATATGGGCTATTAACTCTAACGTCTATAACTTACATATCAATTTGAACGTACTAACCTCATTCTGTTTGTCAGGCGGTTTGCCGAAATTCGGCGATGTGTTCGTCAATTTTGGTTCAATCAACATATTTAACAAACCCGTTACGAACTACAGATTACGGTTTCTTCCAAAAATACTCTACTTTCATTTACAAACGTAACCGTCGTATTCTTAAAATTTTCAATTTTTGAAAAACATTATGTAAACGACATAACCAAAGAGATAGACAAGGACTGCGTTCGGAAATATACACTAGTGTGCCACTAAAAGCTTAAACACAATAGGCACAGGCAACAGAGAATAACGAGTTGTCCAATCAGAGCTCTAATGTATAAATTTGATATTATTGTATTGTATTGTATTGGGTCATCTAAAAAGTATCCGCGGTACTTTGTCACTAGATATACGACCATCAACACACATCTAGTGACAAAAAACCGCGGATACTTTTTAGATGATTCAATATTTATATCCCAGAGCTCTGATTGGATGGCTCGTTCCTTGTTGCCTGTGCCTATTGCCTGTGCCTATTGTGTTTAAGCCTTAAACCGTTCGGAAATACTCGTGCGTACTCGGTATGTACTAATATGAGATCGTTCGGAAACGTCGAGAGAGTCACACCGAGTGCCACTAAACTACCCGTGCAAAAAGCAAGGGGAGCGGTGTGAGTCGGTGTGTTATGGCCACAGCACAGACTTGCATAACGCATAATACATAAGGGAATTGATTAATCGAAATTCTTCTTTTACTTCTTGGAATAGAAGAAAAGGACAATTTTCTTTTTATATTGCTTTCTTTTTATATTGCTCTGCCTTTAATAATATTTTTCGCACATTATATTGGGTCATCTATTATATTGGGTCATCTAAAAAGTATCCGCGGTTTTTTGTCACTAGATGATGTTGATGGTCAACACATCTAATGACAAAAAACCGCGGATACTTTTTAGATGACCCAATATAATAGATTATTTGTATTATTCTTGAAACTGTATTATTCTTCAGACAGGTGCTTTCTATATAACTGTTATGTGTTTCACGGGTTTTCTACATCCATTCTTGGAATGCCAATGTTTCGTGAACCCTATTCGTGATACTGTATCAGGCTGCTCCTCGTCCTGATGAAGTGGACTGCAAGGCGAAACGTTGGCATTCCAAGAATGGATCTAGACACGAGAAAACCCGCAAAACACATAACAATTAGATTATTTGTATAAATATTGTAAAATTGTATGTGTCCAGTATTTAGAACAAAACTAACTGTTCTAAGATCGACAATAAGCCTCACAGGAACTAATAGATCTTTGGACGATGAAGCAACATCCAGCATCTAATGTTTTATATTACTGGTGTCAATTTTCTTTAAGGATTTACAATAATACGACCAGTTACAATCAGAATATGGTTAGTTATCAACCCTGTTATACTGATTCTACAATGAATCGATAGTCGGAAGTCTTAGTCGATAAAATTGACCAATAACCAACTTGACTAGAGAAGACTAACGCTGATTGATCAAATTCATCGATTAAGATTAATAGACTTTCTACAATGAGCCATAAGTCAGAAATCAGAAGTCAGAAACTTGATTACTGTGATTGGTTCATTTCTAACTTGTGACTTATAATATATGATCTATGGCTTATTGTAGAATAGAATTATGTGATGTAGATAAGGGTGAAATCATACGGTCTGGAATAGGATTGTGGAATACAGAATGCTTTTGTAATAAACCGTCGTATTTTAAGAGGTTAAAATAATTTGATGCTGATTGATATGATGGAATTGCATAATGTCGAGACGAATGAAGCAGAATGACAAAATCTGAGTGCATAAATATACAATAGATACCAATAAAAAAAACAATGATGCATTACGTACGATTTCAATGTGTCCTTTTCCGTACTTTTCCATCACCAATTTTGTGTGCTATGTTCACACGATGAGAAAAAATGATAGTAAATGTATTAAAGCAGTTCAAAAAATTGTCACGAAATTGTAAATATTAATTGTAAAACATTAAATACTACAACAGTGATAATTGTTTTTACAATTTGAAAAATTATATTTTATTTTAATAAGCAAATTAGTAACATGAAGTTAGTAGTTTTTAAATTATATTCATTGTTGAATATATCTTTGACGCACCATGTGAACATAGCACTCAAAACTTGCATGATGGAAAAGTGCGGAATAGCGTTGATTGGTTTCTTCAATGACGCATTCGCTATTCTGCAACATCAAATGCAGAATGATTGTTTCAATGACGCATTCTCTATTCCGCAATCCTATTCCGCACTGTGTGATTTCAACACCCAGAACAAAGAATAAGAATTTCAACCTATCAGAAAGCATTATGGAATACACAGTTTCTGATAGGTTGAAATTCTTATTCTCTGTTTTCTGTCCTCTGTTCCTTTTATTATACGGAGCCCCTAAGACTACCGACTCATTGTAAAATCAGCATTATATTAACTTGAATTTTCACGATGAAAAATTTTATCATTATCTAAAGTCGATACAACAACATACAATTATCCGATACGATACGTCGGTAATCATGGAAGGAATGACTTATATTCCTTTTTTTTTACAATCATATACTGCCGTCGTTCCTCTTTACAATCATTCTTCCGTCTTTCTTCAACCGGTGAATTGTTTAGCTTGAGATTATAGGGTTAAACATGAGCGGTGAGATGAAATTGAGATGACACACACGCCACACGGAAGCTGTTCAGGAACACTTACCACCCAAAGACACACGATATCCCCACTACTTTTTCATTAAAGTCACCGAAACACACCAACGAGTGATGTTCCGAATGCAACTTAGATGCATGATCCAGAAGCATGATCGCTCAATTGCTTGTTTTCTGTTCCTGCACTAGAACTGCTGTAGAACTCTCTCTCTCGCTTTCGACAAATATCAAACGTATAACTATCTCTCACTTTAAGCTCTAAAAGTGTAGTGACTAGTTCAACTACAGAAAACAGACCTGAAGATTGCATTCAGTACTATGATCGCTCACTGAGCACTTAGTAAGCTCTTGTATATGTTTAATTCTAACAGAATATGCCAATCAGATGCAAGAGCTCACTGAGCGCTCAGTGAGCGGTCGTGCTTCTGAATGCACCCACTAAAGAGATTCCACTAATAAAAATAAACCGATTTTTCGTTTCGAATTAAATTTCGATTCTCGACACTCGCGGCACTTGTAAACCTGCACATTATGGATAGAGACCTCAGAGCCCCTATTCTTGAAAAGTATCGCATAAGAAAAATTAGGGAAATATTATACAATAGAATGCGTTACTTATACTATAGCTTTCTCTAGTTTTTTGTATGCGATACTTTTCAAGAATAAGGGTGCGATTACATATAGCGATACGCGGTACAGAAACTAACTAGGTAACTGTAAGAACCACGCAAACCGTACCACTTGCTTCTTTTCCCTTCTATTACATATATAGCACGGTAAGCGGCACAGGCTAATAAACTTTAATATGAATTTTTAAAAATATATTAACTTATTTCTATGCACATTTCATCACTTTTATTTTTTCAATGGATTTACTTAATAATTGCATTTAAATCAATTAATTCTATTAAAAAGTGCTTAGTAACATGAATTTGTCACTGACCTGTGCCGCTTATCGCGTACATGTAATAGAGGAGAAAAGAAGCAAGCGGCACAGTTTGCGTGGTTTCTATAATTATCTAGTTAGTTTCTGTACCGCGTACCACGTATCGCACTACATGTAATCGCATCCTGAGGCTGTATTCAGATTCCTCACCGGGTGGGTGATCGCTGGGTGACTGGGTAAGTGGGCGGAGCCTAGCGAAAAGTACCGGAGTAGTTTGGGAATCTGAACGCACTCTAAGACAAGAGTGTCCTACAGACAGTTACAGGGAATAGTAACGTAAATATTTGGTCATCTAAAAAGTATCCGCGATTTTTTGTCACTGGATGGTGTTGATGGTCAACACATTTTTAGATGACCCAATATATTAGATTTATTATGAATTACATATAATTAGCAAAAGGTAGTATAAAAGAAGGGCAAAGAGTCAATGACGTATATAAAAAATTATAATTCAGATAAAAAACTTAATACAAAAACAATTAAAATACAATAAAATAAAACAAACGTTTCAACTCCAATTGAGTCATTTTCAATGCCATCATACGATAATATAAATGTCGTTCTAAATTAAAAATTAATACATAATCTTACAATATTCTTAAAATTAACAAAAAATTCTTTCCTCTTTCTGTGTAATACGCTGTGAGTCATTTTTATCAAGAATTAGCAAAGTCATAAGAAAGTTCTTAGTAAATCTGTTAAAAATCCCATAATACACAACGAGAAAAAAATGTAAAATGTGGTCCATTTTGTGTACAGTAAAAAAGTCTTTTTTATTTTATAGGTTATTAAAGCAAATTCGCAAAAGTAACGAGCATCTGACTTAAACGATGTCACACAACGAAAATGATATAATTATATATAACTAAAATATATGTATATAATAATGATAAAAGATATAAGATAAATATCTTACCAATATCTAAGTCCCGACCTGTAAAACTTAATAGATGATTAACTACTTGGCTTCCTTTAAGTTAGAATAAAATCATGGTGCGGAAAAGGACTGCGGAATAGAGAATGCGTTATTGAAACAACCAATTAGCGCTATTCGGAATAACGCTGATTGGTTGCTTCTATGACGCATTCTTTATTCCGCAGTCGTTTTCGGCGTGATTTCACCCTTATGGTTTATACTGTTTATAACAGGCATAACTTGAAATTTAAATTTTCGTATAGATACACGTCAAATATGCTGGGATAGCAGGAAGTTTTTAATGCGCCACTACTACCCATTCCATCTGGCTCAAGAAACCAGGTGGTTTTTCCAGCTTTCTGAGTGGATAGAGTAGGAATCTGAACGTTCTACCTAAACGCCTAATAAAGGCACTTAAAAGGAATCTGAACACTTTCTGAGTGTCTGGGTGCACTCGGGTGGGGAATCTGAACGCAGCCTGAAGTACAATATACTGTATTTGACACTAACGCCATCATTGCGTTGGTACTGATTTTTTGCGATATGATTAGTTACGATAATAGTGACCTCTGACAGACTGAGCATCATTTTGTATAACACTGCTCTCCTGCTATTCACTTGGTCAACCAGAGAAGCAGTGTTGACAACTTAGCTATTTTCTGGCTAGATCTAGCTATTTTTTCTTCGATCTAGCTCGCAAAAATTGACTTAGCTATTAGCTATTAGCTATTTTTCTAGATATTTCTATGAAGATAATATAGAGCTAGCTATTTCTTATGATTTTGATTCTTGAAATTTTTTATTAGATATCGATCATCGTATGTTAAAATTTTCCAACGTAGCGAACATACCCAGAAAGATAAGCAATGAGAGCCTAGAGATGGCGGGCCAACCTACACTTTTCTACACTTATATTTTCAAGGACTCCTTTGACAAAAAGTACAGTACTTGAGGTTATGTATTGTATTGGATCATCTAAAAAGTATCCGCGGTTTTTTGTCACTAGATGTGTTGACCATCAAAAAACCGCGGATACTTTTTAGATGACCCAATATTTTCTATTATATGAACTAGAATTTTTTAAGTCCTGAGGAACTTTATATTGTATCTCGACATTATCATTTATCAAGAGCGCGCATATTTGTATTCTTCTCTTCTGGCATTCAACAGAATACATAGAGTATATATAGACTATAGATAAGTATAATAAGGTGTAATTGTAAAATATTGTTGTTACAACTTTAACACTAATTGCTTTACAATAATTGTTTTATTAATTAAAAGTAATATAAAAGGGTCTGTAGTAATAAGTAAAAGGTAGTATAAAAGAAGGGCAAAGAGCCAATGACGTATATAAAAAATTATAATTCAGATAAAAAACTTAATACAAAAACAATTAAAATACAATAAAATAAAACAAACGTTTCAACTCCAATTGAGTCATTTTCAATGCTATCATACGATAATATAAATATCGTTCTAAATTAAAAATTAATACATAATCTTATAATATTCTTAAAATTAATAAAAAATTCTTTCCTCTTTCTGTGTAATACGCTGTGAGTCATTTTTATCAAGAATTAGCAAAGTCATAAGAAAGTTCTTAGTAAATCTGTTAAAAGTCCCATAATACACAACGAGAAAAAAATGTAAAATGTGGTCCATTTTGTGGTACAGTAAAAAAGTCTTTTTTATTTTATAGGTTATTAAAGCAAATTCGCAAAAGTAACGAGCATCTGACTTAAACGATATCACACAACGAAAATCTTGTTTTAAAACGATGTTTTATTAATGTTTGGAAAAAGTACGACAGTACACCAAAAATTTAGAAAAGAATGATTGAAGCAAAATATTTTTGCAAATTGGCTTTTGGAATGTCCTGCCGATAAAACGAAAGTTCTTTGCAAATATTGCAAATGCGAAATCAAAGCAAAATTATACGACTTAATGCATCATGCAAAGACGAAGAAACATATCAAAACTATAGAACCATTTTCGTCATTTACATTCCATCAGGCAACATTGGATGTCAAAATAAAGATCCTAAAAGAATGCATATTATATCTACACTTTCAGTAGAATTTACTGAAATCAATCCAGTCAGGTTTTCATAAATATAGCTTATTTTTAGACGAACCTACTGATATAACTGTGAAAAAACTTTTAGCTGTTGGCATTAACTATTTTGATACTGATAAAGGAAAAATCATATCTATATTTTTGATATCAACATTAACAGAATTACTTTCATGTGATGTAGAAAATCTGTTACATTTAAAGAAACATTAAATAATTTCGGATTATTTTTAGAAAACTTAATGTGGTATTGCAACTGATTGTAGTACTATAATTGTAGTACTATAATTGGGATAAATAACGGTCTTTACAAAAGTTGAAAAAAGATGTTTTAAATTTAATTTTAATTAAATGTATTTGTCATTCGTTACAATTAGCAGTATCTCATGCAACAAATGATATATTACCTCCTCCAAATGATACATTACTGTATTTTAGAATATTTAGTTTCTGAAACTTATAACTGGTTTTCATGGTCATCTGCTAGAAAATATCAATATGATAAATTATATAAAACTCTTAATGAAGGAAAAGAACCAAAGAAAATTGTACAGGCTGCTAATACAAGATGGCTTTCAATTCTGAATCTGCATTATCCTTGATTTTAGATCAATATGTGGAACTAAAAACTCACTTTGAAATTACACGCATTTCAGAAAAATGCTATAATGCAGAGCTTTTATATAATATGCATAAAGATAAGACAAATTTATTATATTTATTATTTTTAAAATCTATTTTACAAAACATTCAACAAGTTAATAAAGCATTTAAAGCTAATAATGTAGATCCTCTAAAATTATTAAGGATCTTACCTTACTCATTAATAGTATTAGTAAAATGATAATACTTCCATCTTATAAAATAGATTCTATAAAAAATGATATTGAACCATTTCTAGATAATAATCCCTATTTAGGTTTTGGATTTGAGAATAAAATTAAATGTCTCAAAGAAGAAAAGAAAATTATTATCGAAAAAGAAACAAATATAAAATTTAGATGTAAAACCTTTTTATATAAACAAATAAAATAGATTACCTGATAATACTAACATTATGGAAAAAATTAATTTATTTTCAGTTGAAAATGTATTTAAACATAACAACTATCAATTACTTGTTTATTAACTGAAATGAATATCGATCCTTTACAGATTTCAGATAGAAATCGAATATAAAATTCACTTGATTAAATGGAATAACACACACCATACTGTACATTTTTGGGGAGAAGTTTATAAATATCGAGATGCTGTAAGGGAAAATCCTTTTAAAAACGTTGCAGAGATTATTATTTTTGGTACTTTGTGTCAAATGCAGAAGTTGAACATATCTTCAGCCAACTAAACCTTAGTAAAAAATAAAGTAAGAAATAAGTTAAGCCTTAATATGATAAATTCAATACTTTGTACACACTATGGCTTAAGAAGGCACGAAAAATGCTGCTGTGATTATGAATTACCGGAAAATATATTAAGATGAATTGATACTAACGACTTATCCCCAAAAATATGAGAATTTTAATTTAAACGATTTAGTATTCCACAAATGTTTTACTCAATTTAATTTAATCGATGTTTTAATTACATTATATTTTATTATATTATATATGTTTCTAAATGTGTTACTCATTACGATAATATATAATATATTACTTTGTTTATTTTATGATAATATCTATGCTCATGTGCAATTATAAGAACTTTTTCTATCAAATAAATTAGTATTTCTAATTATAATCATATTTTAAATATATATTTTCCTTAATTTTTAAAATCTATTATTTGGTTATTTTCCTTAATTTTTAAAATCTAACAATTATTTAGTTATTTCTGAAGTGTCGTCTAGCTTTTCTTTTTTTCGAGAGTTGGCAACACTGCAGACAAGGCTTATGAGGATTTAGTACAGGAGATCAAACATGGCATAGAGTTTGCTGCTCCCAACAAAGCTAAGCAACCGCGACAACGCTTCTTAGATGATCGGCGTAAACAGCCCCTTGATGGAACAATACTTGTTGCGATGCTGTTACAACGAGAAAACTTGCCACTGCGGAATATAAGCGCAATCTATCCTGGGAAAGTTATCTAGCTTATAAAAAACAATGCACCCACCAAAATTCTACACAGAGAAAAAAGACTTGGCTGGAAAAAATTCTGTAGTAGCTTTAACCATCGTACTCCTTCGGCTAGATTATGGTCCTTCGTCAACTCTTTTAAAAACAAAGACCTAAAGCAATGTATCACAGATCAACTTTTTTGATTTTGAGACTACTTGTCGCGATCAACAAGTTATGCCCTCCTTCTTGCCTACAATACAATTACCATTCTCTCCCGGATATGTTGACTGAAGACCGTAATAATCCTTCTAATCTCATCGTAGAAATGGATATTCCGATTTCAAGGGCCGAGATGGATATCACTATCAAGAAGTCAAAAATCGCTTCTGCCCCTGGTCTTGACCAAATCAGCAATCGTATCATTTCTATTCTTCCTGACCACTTCAAGGACGCCCTGGTGGAAATTTACAACGACTTTCTAAACATGGGTATTGTTCCATCTGATTGGAAGAAATCCTTGTTGTCCCTAAACCTTCCGGCAAGGGCGTCAGACCGATCTCACTACTTTCTTGTCTTTTCAAGACTATAGAAAGGATCATATACAACAGATTAAGATGGTATGTCGAGTCATATCTCATTCTTTCTGAATTTCAGTTCGGCTTTCGCCCAACTCGTTCGTGTGCGGATAATCTCATCACATTTTCTAATCGTATTCATGCTACTAACATTGCTGGCCTTTTTACTGTTTGCGTCTTTATCGACATAGCTGACGCGTTTAACAATGTTCAGCCTTCAATCCTTATAGAAACGCTAAGGGGTCTTGGTGTCCCTGCCAAGATGCAAATTTATCCAAAATTTGGTTATGGAAAGAGAACTCTATTTCATTAGGAATGGTAAGCTCAATAATCCTCTTACGAGGATTACAAGGGCACGCCTCAGAGTTCATCCTTCAGTCCAATTCTGTTTAATTTTTATCTATACGATATTGGAAACTGCCTAAGAAGTGGGTTTATTATCTTGATGTACGCTAATGACCTCGTGATATTTTCCTGAAACGCCAGTTTAAATGTGGCTATTGCTTCCATTCAAGAATCTCTCTTTCTACTTATTTGCACAATAAAGGTCTGAATATTTTGCCGTCTAAATCGCAGTGCATGGTGTTTTCGAGGGGTAGATCTGTTCTGGCGTTCCAACATCCGAGGATTGATAACCGAGACATTTCTGTTGTTGAGACCTGCAGATTTTTAGGTATTTTGTTTGACAGAAGGTTAACAGGTAAGACTCATCTCAAATATTTAATCGGTAAAAGTAGAAAAATCGTCAATATTATGTTTGCTTTATCTGGCGTATCGTGGGGTGCTCATCTCCAGTCTCTTGTAATTATCTATCGTGTTGTCTTTAGGGGATCTATTGATTATGGCAATCATGTCTTCCAATTCAGAGGGAATAAATCCGTTTTTAGTTGCTTAAAACGTCTGCAATGGAAAGCAATTCCCGCATAGCCCTTGGCTATAGACTCTCTACGCCTATTAACATTATGTTGGCTGAGGCACGTGAGCCTCCTCTACGCATTAGATTCAACTACTTGCGTCTAGATACTTATTTAAAATTTTTTCGAGGCATGATAGTCTGCCTATAGATAGTTTGGAACAGCTGGAAGCTGTTTCTATTATCTCTCGCATCAGAATCATGCATGTCAAAGCGTTCCTATTTTTAAGAAATACATTTCGCTAAAACACTTGAAAAACGATATTAAACGCTCAATGTTCCTGGCTCCTTTTCTATACCCATATTCTGTTTCTATAATCACTAGATTTCTCAAGCGTAGTGATTGGGATCGACGATGGCACCCCTAAGGAGTTCATTGTTAGCCGCTTTCAGGAATTTATACATCACGCACATCCGTAATTCTTATCTTCCCCCTTCTCAAAAACCCTAAGCTATGTCGTTTGCTTTTATCATTTCTCAAATCAAACAATTTCAACATTTAAAACTCCCCAGCCAGGCTCGCTTTCAAGATCCCTCTGGGAACTTTTGTTCCATGTATAGAGCTTGTGCTCCCCCTTTAACTCGAACGACTACTCTATGCTACATTCGAATGGCCTCCGGCGGCCATTTTCGATTCTGGCCATATTGACTTAGCTTGTAGTCGGGGCCACTCTACCAAGAAAGAAGAAGAAGGTAATAGTGACCACGAGAGGAATATAGCGCTAGGTTAGTAGTTGCAAGCGTGACATAACAACGTGCATCGAGCTCTGTACATGATTTTGAATCCCGTGAGTTCGAGTCCCTGTCTTCATTAAATAAAAGTGTTTCCTCATTTTAACGTGCTTATCCTTAATCCATTATTTCTCTTGTTTCTCGCCAAATATTGATCACTAAATTCCGTTACGGTTTCTTTAAGAGATTAACATCCTTATTAATAATCTCTCGCAACATTACTCTATATTACCTTAGTGAACTTGTCGCAAGATTCTCAATACGAGACCTGAAAGACATTTTTACAGCTTCAGAAATGGGATATCAAATGAATAAATTTTAAACCAATTTATTCAGAGGAATCCCAGAGAACGTAGACGGATTTTCAACAAATACTGAAAATTGGCATCATTTGTGTGGAGCGTCGATGTTCGAAAAAAAAAACATGTTCGTGTGTATTAGAACATTCAGTGTAATTGGCCGGTTTGCTTTTACTCTTTTCTCATCAAACGGCCTTCGTTGGTTAAGAGGACTTATCGCAATTTCATTACTAATGGTGGCTCCTTGTTGCTAAAGCACGCATTTGCGCGTGTGTTGTTTGAAGAAACAACGTCATATCTTATTAGCCGTTTCGCTTTCATTTGCCCGGCAACTCTTATTGGTGGAAAAATTCGACGCAGACAGTGAGACTGTTTTTGGCGTGGAGTTTGTTTTTCCTTTCGTGAGCGTGATTGTATGTATAGACTTTCGTGCGTTATATACATGATCTCCGAGTGACTTAAGTCTCAAAACTACATGATTTTTAATGTTTCATCAAGTTTTTGGACATTCTACTTAGCCTTCCTATCGCTATTAAGAAAAATGGATTGATTTCGGATGGAAGATATTACGATCAACTTGTTATTGAAGTAAATACGATTTGGTTCTACATTCTTCTCGAGCCAATCTTACAGATAATGTCTTATCTGGAGAAAAATGGACTTCAGAATTAGATCTTTCACGAAGCTTTTTCCGTTGATGTTACGTACGATCACACTATGGAGGCGAAGTCTCAACCTCCTTTTATTCTCACTAACCCGAAGCGGTCTTCTAATACGAAGAGTGTTGTACCGCAGTTATGTACGTTCTTCTCTGAACCTCTTTGGCAACACATGGGTCAGATAACTTGTCTCGGAGCTTCGCGTCGGCCTGCTAGAAGGTCGACTTCCTACCCCTGTCAATGCTTTCTGCCCTTTCGATTCTATGGAGCGATCTAGGAAGCCGATGTTATCTTCCATATCCCCTGTTCAAGCCGTATAGCTTCTTGTTTCTCAGCTTCCTCAATTTTCTGGGGCTGAAAATGTCGATTTGTGGATCGACAAAGTTCAACGCGTGTCGCAAATATCGACAAATAATCTGGGTGATGTGCCCGACGAAGTGTCTTTATTGACTGCTTCTAGTAAATTAGCTAAAACAACCAAAAACTGGTTAGATTTTAACGAGGCTCCGTTAATGACTCCTGATAAAGTTTTAAAGACGCAATTTAATGAAGATTCAAGAAAGTTATTCCGCTCCATACAGTTTTGCAGAAGGTTAAAAACCGTAAATGGAACTTCACAAAAGAGTCTTTTCAGGACTATGCAATGCAAAAACTGAAGCTTATGCAGAACCTTGGTCTGCCTAAGAAAGAAAGCATCAACTTCCTGATCAGCGCTATTGGAAACGCATCGCTTAGAGAATCAACTTCTATATTTGAAGTAAAACTCGCTGGACCAGTTCTTAAAGAAAATGCATACCCTTACGATAGCTTTTGGTGACTCTGCCAGAAAATCCTTTGCTGTTTCCAAGAAGATAGAGAAGGAGAAGTCCAAAGGTGTTTCATCCGTTGAGAGGACCAGTCAATCAACCGACGTATTCAAAGATCCGTACTGTGTGTGCTGTCGTACAAAAGAACATCTTCGTACTGACTGCCTTAAACTGAAGAAAAAGGAACACATGAAGTCGTCCTCCCCGAATGCACAAGTGTCCCGATTTCTGCTGTAGAAGCTTCATCAACGGACTCTTCGGAGAAAGATCAGCCGGTAACAGTAGCTTGTGTGGATGAAGATCTTCAGTTGAACATTTCTGACAACAAGATCAAGGTGAATTCGTTCAATGACTGTAAATGTTCTTTACTTGCGATTGTGAATACCGGGAGTATCGTCGTTTGTCCATTCATCGGTCTTTAATAAGTATGTTAATGCAAATTCGAATCCGCTGAATGAATCCACGCGGTCTTTTGTCGTTCTGAATCAAACGCCTATTGTGACTCGTGAAGAATTCATTACTCAGATCCGAATCAATAAATTGCCAAATAAAGTTTTCGTGCTTCATTTCTACGTAGTTCTTGTCGATAAACTTAATTTTGCCGATATATTCTTAGGGCGCGATTTTTTTCAAAAGCTATGAGATTGTTATTCTATATATGCCTCACAAAAATGATTATGTAAAACTTAAATTTTTTTCGGAATTGGCAACAGAGGAGATCATCACGGTATCAGATTCTAATCCCGAATCGATCGTAGAGATTTATAAAACCAATTTCGATGTGCCAACAGAGTGGAAACTGGTATCGCTGATATGAGAAGTCGAAAAAGCAAGTCAACACTGATCGATGACGGATATGCGGTTACCATTTCCCTTAAAGACAGTTCGACGTATGCATATCCGCCTAGACGGTTTGCATGGACAGAGAGACTGCAAATTCGCGAAATAACAAACAACCTTCTAAAAAGAGGAGTGATTAAACCTAGTATTTCTCCCTACTGTGTGAAAGTCAGTTCCGGTCAGAAAGAAAAACGAATCAATGCGTCTTTACGTCGATTTATGTCCGTTAAACGAATGAGTGATAAAACAAAAATAATCTTTTCCCTTGATTGAGAATTGCCTTGCACGATTAGAAGAGAAAAAAGTCTTCACTTTATTAGACCTAAAATACGGTTTTCATCAGATTGACGTTTACTCGAAACACACTAAGTTTTTTGTTTTTACGATCCCGGATGTTTGAATTCACTAAATTACCGTTTAGTTTCTGTGAGGCTCCCGCTGAATTTCAAAAGAGAATGATTCAAATCTTCCAATCCCTCTCCTAAGATAGGGTAATTATTTATATTGATGATATTCTGATATCGTCAGTTACTGTGCAGGATAATCTTTCGGTTTATTGAAAGAGATACTTTTGTTACTTAAATGTTACAATTTTAGATTAAATTTTCAGAAATGTCATTTTCTAAAAACTGAAATCGAGTATCTTGATTATGTACTCTCTCCTTCCGAAATTATTTTAAGCGCTCCAAGGCTATTAATGATTTTTCATAATCTAAAAGTGTGTTAGAAGCTCAGCGTTTTCTCGATCTTTCCGAAAATTTATTAGAGAATATGTTGCTAAAGCTCGACCGTTACATGGTCTTCTTTGGAAATCGGCTGCTTTTAATTTTAATGAAAATTGCTACAGAGCGTTTAGAATTTTGAAAGATGAATTAATCTCCTATCCGGTGTACGTGCTCAGACTGTACAATCCGCATGCAGAAACCGAATTCCATACGATGCAAGTGCGTCTGCATTAATAGCCATTTTATTTCAAAAGCAAAATTCCGGAAAGTGAGTGTCTATCGCTTATTATAGTCAGACGACCAACTTTGCTGAGATCAAGTAGCTTTGAGTTGGAAATGCTGGCTGTGGTAAAGGCGATAGAGTGTTTCCATATCTACTTGTATGGTTTAGATTTTACAATGATGACTGACTACTTGTCATTTACTGGTTTATGCGGTTAGCAAGACGCACTTGAATCCAAGATTTGCTAAATAGATCCTCCGCTTACAGAATTATCGCATTAAATATCGCACTGAGCAGGACACAAGATGGCTCATGTAGATGCTTTCCTGGGTTTTACCCTTGAATAGGGAGCTTGAGCTTAAACAACTTTCAGACCCAAAGCTAAGAAAAATCGCTGAGCAGCTTGAATTCGTTGATAATCTAAAATTTAAATTAATTGAAGTTTTAGTTTTTAGAAAGAGTAACAAACAGCCTAAGTTGCTGTCCCTGATTCTATGATAAATAATGTAATTGGCGTTTATCATGACAATATGGCGTACTGCGATCTAGAGACTCTTCGGGGAGTTATCGAACATTATTAGTTCCCTATGTTGCGTAAACGTGTTTACGATTATGCGAAGGCAAGTCAACAAGTTCTTAGAAAATCTGTCAGAGGATCTCGCAGTGTCATTACTTTTTGACAAGTAGCATCTTTCAGATGATTACTGTCAAATTTTGAATTCATCGCATGGTTTCATTTCTGTAGATAATTAAAGCGAATAACCTTTGTATTTTTTGTAAAATGGAAAAAAATGAGTTTCGTGCAGTGATCAAACATCTACATATGAAAGGTTGAACGCCGAAAGAAATCACAGCCGAGTTGGATAATGTTCATAGCATATCTGCACCAGCGTTTGCGACTGTATACAATTGGGTGAATGAATTTAAACGTGGTCGTATATCCACATGTGATGCACCTCGTTCGGGACGTCCAATTGAGGCTGCTACGCCGGAAATCATCGATCGAAAGTCCACGATATTGTTTTGACTGATCGATGAGTGCGCGAGCTTATTGAGGCCACAGGCATATCACATGGCACAGTGATTTCAATTTTGCACGAACAATTGCGTATGAAAAAGCTATCGACAAGATGAGTCGCGTTTGCTCATTGTGGACCATAAGCATGACCGTATGACGATTTCAAAACAATATTTGGAGATGTTTCAACATAATCCAGATGAATTTCTGCGTCGAATCATTACTGTGGGCGAAACATGGATCCATTACTTCACATCCGAGACGAAGGAATAATCAAAACAATTCATCGAGTGAACCAGCTCTGAAGAAGGCGAAGACCGTGAAGTCAGTCGGAAAGATGATGGCCACAGTTTTTTGGGATGCACGCGGTATAATTCATATCGATTACCTTCCGTCGAAGCAAACGATCAATGACGATTACTACGCAGTCTTATTGGACCGTTTCAACAACATTTTAAAGAAAAAACGTCCCCATTTGGCGAAGAAGAAAGTGCTCTTCCATCAAGATAATGCACGGGTTCACACGTGCTCGGCACCGATGGTCAAATTCAACTAATTCTGCTACGAATTGCTTCTCCATCCAGCATATTCGCCAGATTTAGCCCTTGCGATTATTTCCTGTTTCCAAACCTGAAGAAATGGTTCGGAGGAAAAAGATTCACCACCAGAGAGCAGCTCATCGCCGAAAACAGAGGCTTATTTTGAAGGGTTGGACAAATCATATTATTCAGACGATTTAAAAAAGTTGGAGAATCGTTGGATCAAGTATATCGAGCTGAAAAGAGACTATGTTGAGAAATAAAAATGAATCGATCAAAAAAAATGTGTTTTACTATGATTTTTCTAAAAATTTATTGACCTCGTATAAATGACATCTTTATCTTTTGCACCCAGTTCTTACATTCTTTCATTTTGCAGCCCACGAAGTGTGGATATTGCAGCTGGCATATCGATAGATTATTGGGAAATCTCCTATAACATCAAATGCTTTAGAATATTTAACGAAGAAACGTACTTGTCGATGATAATAATGTTGTTACGATGAGTAAAGTATTATTAAATAAATTAAATTTTTCAGCACTTCTTATTGAAATACTAATTTCAGCAATTGTATGATTTGCATTATTTTACAATTAAAAAGGATCATCATCGATAATAGCGATAAGATAACAGCGATATAAGAGCTAATAACAACCAAATCAATAACAGCGATAACAGTTGACAAGAGCAACAATTTGCTCAGCCTTTGAAAGTGAATCTGCAAGAAAGGATGCAGTGGATGGATTCCTGCTTCAAATAGGGAATCGTCTACGAGCCCTCCCAATACGCGAGAGACATCAATTTAAGATACAAATCTTGTCCCTATTTTTTTATTTAGAATAAAAATTGAGTCCAGTTTAATGACATGTTTGCACAAATGTTACATTTATATTTGTTCTGTGATAATTCGTTATTATTTACACTAATTACATATATATTGTGTATATATATATATATAT